>CM039516.1:5006571-5086638 GCA_022432975.1 Begonia masoniana | reverse complement strand
TTCAGTTGTTTGGAACAAATCTATTGAAGTGAAGTTTCTCAATACTTCTTAAAGCGGATTACTAAGTCTTAATTACGCGTACAGTCCAAGAACGGTATTGTGTCCTCAATACCCGCGATCCCAACACGAAAAGCAAAAGCCCGAGACAGTCGGTCTATACACCGCGCTGCCATCGGCACGTCGCCACCACTCCAGCTTGACTCGAAAGTGGGGCCCCCAGTCACACTCCAGCCCCTGTCTCGACTCGAAGTGCAACTGTCCGAGACAATCGGTCGATACACCGCGCTGCTATCAACACGTCGCCACCGCTCCAGCTCATCTCGAAAGCGGGGCCCACAGTCACACTTCAGCTCACTATCGCCTGTCCACACCGTACCTCACCTCCTCTACTCTCCCTCCGTGCTTGAAAACATGCTCAAAACAATTTGCGTAGCTTTTAAAACATGATGCATGCTGACCATAACCAACTATGTCACACCCCTAAATCCGTACCCACATTTCCGTAATAAAATTTTTCATTTTAACTTTAAGCTTATACTTGAGCGGAAACTAAATAAGAATTTAAAACGGAATCGAAATCGGACCTCCAAAACATTTAAAACAAGACGTTTAATAATTAAATAAAACTTAAATCATTTATTTAAACATTTAAAATCGTTCAGAAAAGTGGGAGGGCAGAATTGGGATTCTGCCCCCAAAATTTCAAGCAGCGATCAGGCGCTGTGCATAGCAGCGACTGATCGCTGCCATGCATTGATCAAGCAGCAATCGGTCTCTGCTGAAGGCAGAGACCGATCGCTGATGGTGATGATCGCTGCCAAAGCAGCGATCGATCTCTGCCAAAGGCAGAGATCGATCGCCGCATATGGCTGCCAACGCAGCAAGCAGAGCAGCGATCGATCTCTGCTTGCTGCAGAGATCGATCGCTGCACACCTTATGCAGCGATCGCCCAAGCGATCAGACTTCTCCCTTGTTTCTTCCTTCTGTTTTCGTTCAGTTTTCGTTCAATACTTAGCTCTCTGGAATTCCAGAGAGCAAAACACAATCTCAGCTCTCTGGAATCCGATTCCAAAGAGCAATACACTTCACTTTTCCTTCTACATTTTCACATTTCATTCATTACATTCATCAACATTATCAACCAACTTATAGCTTCAATCCCACTCAAACGTATTCTAAACTCAATCGTATTACGGCGGACTTGGCGAAGTCCAACTGCGTGGATAGCTCCAAAAACCGAGCATACCCGTAACCATTTAAAATCATTCAAAACACTTCGATAACACTAATTAAACTTTAACAAACGTTTTAAATACATTTACCAAACAGTTATAAACCAGGTTTCAAATCGTCCAAACATAAACCTATTAACCAACCAGACCAAACATCCTAATATATTCAATTCACACAATTCATATCACGTCCCCAAAACATATACCTACGTCCTCACGGGTCAAAACGCGCCTCGACTACTCAGCACACTCCCACGGGCCATCTTTCTTCAACCGATCATGCCTCGGGTGGAGGGATCTCATCCTCACCTGTGTAGAGGTCACCTACACCATAAACATAAGTCGTGAGCTTAAGGCTCAGTAAGTCTACGTGAATGCAATGCATGCCATGCGTGCCGTTCGTAAAAACATGCTTCCTACCTTTTCGCTATTCATTTCATTTCATTACATTACAGATACGTCACCGTGGCCTCACTCTCGCTAGATAGGAGCGGCACATCCCGCGATTGGATAGCCCCTCGTATCTAACCAGGGGGAAAACATGCTCCCCAAGCAGCCATGTCTGAACCACCGCCACCTCCTTGACCAGATTACATTCATTCATATCATTTCTTTAACCTTTTCCTTTTCATGAAAACATGCGTAGAAATTCCTTTTTCGTGCTTTTCAGAAACATGATGCGTGAACATGAGCAATACTATAAATATAATTAAAACATGAACATATAAACCATCATACGTACCATCAAGACACTCAAGCATAACCTACAAAAGAACTAACCCTAACTACCCGACCAAAGCATTTAAACAAACAATTCTCCAATTTCCTCGAACAACAAAATATTGTATGGTGTAGGCCAATCGGCCAAACAAGTCGCGGAGACTTACCTGAAGTCCTTAGCAAATCGAGAGCCGTCAGGGAGCTTTGTTCACCTAAGCCAATTTACAACAGTTTTCGTTAAAATTAGTTTAAACTCCTAAACGTCCAATTTAACAAAACCTTAACTAAAGAATTTTCCTAAAATCTTAACTTAACTAATCGAAGCATTTAAACCAACAATTAATGCTCGATAGTCCGTAATCCAAATTAACGAGTTTTGCCCTAAAACCCGAAAATTAACCAATTTATAACATTTTCACAAATTGATTTAACTTCGTTCCATAACGTCCAATACGTTCAATATATACCTAATCACGGCTAACCTATTAATTACGAGCCCTAATTCGCATTTTTAACGGATTTAAATCGAAACCCTAACTTTCTAAAACATCGTAAAACTTGAAATAAAGGCTCTAAGATTATAGACACATACCTAGGGTAGCGAGAGAAGGAAGAAACGCGAAGGAAACGGAACGAACGGGAGGCGAAACGGAGCTCGGATCGACGGAACGTCGTCGGCCAGAGGAGAGAGCTTGCTCTCTGGTCTTCGCGCGGGCAGGGAGAAATGAAGAAGTAGGGAGAAAGAAAATATTAGGTTAGGTTTATATTTTTGATTTTGTAAATTACTATATTGCCCTTCTCACTTAAATCTTTTTGTTTCATCCTTCGTTTCGTTAATTGGCTGACCGTTCGGATTCTCCAAATTTCCTTATTTCACCAATAAATCTAACTTATGATTTGGGTTCTAACAAAGCTGTCCGTTCGCAAAACGGACCTCGTTTACTATTTTTACGAAAACGTTCATTATATTACGAGAAACGTAATTCTCGTAAATTTAGTGTTTGAACTCCTAAAAATCCCATAATATTCCTAAAATCTATATAAATTATTAGGATTCTAATGACGCTTTTCTTTCGTAAAACGGAGTTAATCTGACATATTTACGAAAATACCATTTTATATTAAAATAATAATATCCCATAAAGCGGGATATTACAAACTAACCACTACTCCACATACCCATCACATCACACACGTACCTACGACCCATAACATGCACAAGACTCACAACTTGCATACAACTAACCCACAACCTGCACAAGACTCACAACATACATGCAATTGTCCCACAACCTGCACAAGACTCACCACACAAATACAATTATCTCACAACCTGCACACTATGACCAACTAACGACGACTTCACTTACACATCACATCACATACAGACTACTCACAACATGCACACAACTGTGGTGTAGGCCCTTCTGGGACACTCTCAAGCATTTACAACTACACTACTACTTACCTGACGTCCTAGTTCGCTGAGGATACTCGGTTCCCTATCCACCTACGGCTCGACCTACGACAAACATTCAAACTTCATTAAAAGCAAGCTTACATGCACCAATTTACTCTCAAACTACTATTTCTAGCCTAACCCAACTAAAACCTAACTAAACGGGCCACTAATTTAGGTTTGGTAAAAACCATCCTGAAACTTCAAATGCGCGTAACTTTCGCGTCGGCTAACAGAATCGAACGATTCCAGCGGCCACGTACTCCTCTAATAACCTAGTTTCACCTGCCAAAAGAAAATTTAAAACAAACGGTCGTAGCTAGGTCGAAAATGGCAAAACCCGATTCTACCCCTTAACCGAAAGTTTCCCCCATCACGGTTTTTCATCGATTCTCACCCGTTGTCTCACTAATCAACCACATTTACCCTCAATTAGCATAATCTAATCAAAATCTTGAGGCTTCACACAGCAAAAATCGAAATGCTCTAACCGGGCTTGCTGATTTTTGCCCAAGCAGGGCTCTTCATGGCCAGGCGACCATAGCCGATCCAAGGGTCGGCAAACCCACGCCGGAGGCAACCAATTTTGGCCGGTGATCGGAGATCAAACCAGCTCGTCACCCTCGGCCACGAACAGAACCGAAACAGGGCAAAAAATGAACTTACCCATCGGTTTGTGCGCGGAGACAGCCTGAACCCGCTCAGCACCGTCGTCTGGCCGGGGAACCCCGAAAATCGCCAGTGGTCATCGAAGGAGGGAAGTCGCTCGGGTTTTCCCTCTCATCGGGGGTTTGGAGTTGCAGAACCAGAATGGCTTCTTCATGAAGCCATTCTGTTTTTTTTTAAAACTAAATTACTAAATTGCCCTCAAATGTTTGAACTTCCGTATCTCCATTAAGTCCGCGTCCCCTTGACTTAAAATTTTAGAAATCCCCTTCCAAATAAAATCTTAAGTTTTATTAAACTAACTAACCGGTTAAATTTCTATAAATTGACTCTCACCTTACCCTCGATCTAACTCCTCCACCGAAACTCTCGAGAATAATTTAATTAACTCATTAGCTAACCTAACTTAAATTAATTAAATTAACCTGAAAAATCTGGGGTATTACTGTAACGCCCCGAGTTTTCTGAACCCGATTCGTTACTCATAACCCGAACATAACTAAGAACTTTTGGACCAAAGTAAAACTTCGATCGAAGGTCAAAATTTGATATTTTGCTAAAACCTCAAAACATTAAAACTTGCAGCGGAAATTCTTTTGAGCAGGATAGAGTTAAGCGAAGTTATAAAACAATGTTTGAAAAAAAATCAGTTAAAATGTTAAGAAATAATTCGGCCAGAAGAGATGAAGGCTTAAGCATGAAATACTTAAAGTTCATAAAAAGTCAAACACATCATCCGTTGAACAAAGTCAACGAAAAAGAGCATAAACAAAACTGAAGACTTCCACCGATGACGTCAGCCGGAAGAACCATTCATCCAACTTCTGTCGATCGCAAAACGACAAGTTTTGCTACTCGCATCTACCGATGATGTCAGCCGGATGATTTATTCATCCAGCCTCTGCCGACCACAAGTCGACAAACCTTTTACTCACGTCTTCCGATAGAACAAACTACATATATCGATCATAAAACGACAAAAAGCTTTTACTCACATCATCCGATAGAACAACTACTTATACCGATCACAAAACGACAAAAGACTTCTAAAGACTTATACCGAAGACATCTACCGATGGCTTCTACTGAAGACATCATCTGATGGCCTCTACTGAAAACATCATCTGATGACGTTAGTCGGATGATTCAATCCTCCAACATCTGCCGGCGGACAAAACACCCAACTTCTACCGATAGACCAAAAAGAGACTCTAACAAGGAGTAAGTCCGACTGCTAAACGATTTTGTATATTTTGTTGAAATCGTTCTAATCGACACAAATCCATAATTCTTAAAAATTCAGAATAGCAAGCTACAATCGAAATCAAATCATATTTCCAAATCCAGAAAAGAATATCACAGAAGCGTTAAAAGAAATATCAAACTTCTACTGTCATTAAAATTCTCAGAACACTTCATCAGAATACCTAACCATTGAAAACTCTCATTCAGACAAAAGTTAAACCGCCTCATCAGAGCACCTAGCCGTAGCATAGAAGTGCTCCTCCAACTTCAACTATTCCTCAGTAAACTCAGAGAATTCACCTGTTGAAAGCTCAGCACCTACATCACAAAACTCATCTATTAGCCTAATGCTAAATAAGTAAAGCAATAATAAAATGAAATGCTGAAACATAAATTCCTAAACATGCAATTTCTACTTTCTCATCTCAGTTGCATTCACATTCATTCATAAACTGATCTAATCCTTAGGTTCCCTTGGGAGGTGGATCAATTTTCCCAAGGTCATACATCCTCTACTCGATTAAGGCGTGGATGAATTCCCTTAATAGTTGATCTGATCCCTCAATTCCATTGGGAAGTAGATCAATTTTTCCAAAGTTATAAATCCCTTCATAAGTTAAGGGGTGGATTAGTTCCCTTAATAGTTTGTCTGTTACATTCAGTTCATGCCTTACCATTCCTTACATGTAAATTCATTTTCGTAATCTTTCAAAAACATGATGCATGACATATAGACACATTCACACAATACATAATCCTACTGTTTTGTGATGTAGGCCCGATGGCACATGCATACTTCACTTACCTGGTCTCCTGGAAAATATTGGGTGAAAGACTACCTCGGTAGCTTACTCGAACCTAAAATCATAGACAGAACATACATTAGACTTTTTCTAAACTCCATTCTAAACTGCTAAAATCCTAAAGACACTAGTTTGGAAGCTTAGTTCATTGAACATTCCTGATTTACCACAAAACCTGAACTAGCTCACCCATACGGCATTCACAAAACTCGCATTTATACTCTCCCCAAACATCGATAGCTACCAATACAGCAAGAAATTGAAATAGGGCTCACCTAGTTTGGAGAAGATTCGAGTAGAAGAATCGCCTAGAGAGCTCTGCTGCTTGAGCTGAAGACCGAAAGAGAGAAAAATGGGGAATAGTGGCGGCTACAGTGCATTAAACCTAAAACTTCTTTCCTTAAATACGTTATCCACTTTTAAATTTCCAATTACTCTTATGCCCTTGCCTAGTCATCCATTAACCCTACTTTTATTATTGTCATTTAAAGTGTGCCATTAATTTAAAAAGAATAGAGAATTGGTTTGATAGAACCTGGTGTTACAATTACAGGGCAGATATCAATTATATTCAAGAAGGACTAATTCCTACAAAATATTTTGAAAAAACTATTTAATTCTTAACAGCCGTAGGTGGTAGTGAACTAAAAGCTAAATATAAACTATCAAAAGTTGCTATATGTAACAACAATCAACATTGTTTAGAAACCACATTTTTATTAGTAAAAAATTTATAACATAAGGTTATATATTAGGCACCCCATTTCTAAACAAAATCATGCTTATAACCATGATTAATGACAGGGTATTCATACTATAGTAAATAATCAAGAAATTATTTATTCATTTGTTTCTAATCCAGAAATCAAAATTATTAATGCATTACGAACCTTCTACAATATTAAAGAAAAACATATCAGTTTTCTTAAAGCTGAAATCAATTATCTAAAAATTGAAGAACAATTAAAACTCCAAAAATTATAAGTAAAATAAAAAATATTGAAACTCAATTCCAAAGCAAAGTATGTCATACTACTCTCAGTGTTTTTTGGGATAGAAAGAAACATATTGTTTCTTTACCATATATAACTAATTATAATGAAAAATTTATACCAACAAAGGCTAGACCAAGCCAAATGAAAAGGGAATATTTAGATTTATGCAAAAAGGAAATTAACACACTTTTAGAAAAAAATCTAATTAGAACAAGTAAATCTCTTTGGAGTTGTACAGCATTTTATGTTAATAATAGTGCTGAAAAGGAACATGGCGTTCCTCGGTTAGTTATCAATTATAAACCTTTAAATGATGTTTTAAAATAGATTAGATATCCTATCCCTAATAAAAATGATTTATTAAACAGATTACAATCTGCTTTAATATTCTCAAAATTTTATTTGAAATCTGGATATTGGCAAATTCATCTGAACCAGATAGATATAAAACTGCATTTGTTGTTCCTTTTGGACACTACGAATAGAATGTTATGCCATTCGGATTAAAAAAGTCACCTTCTGAATTTCAAAATATTATGAATGATATTTTTTCACATTATTCTAAATTTTGTATTGTTTATATTGATGATATTTTAGTCTACTCTCAATCTATTGACCAACATATTAAACATCTAATAATATTAAAAAATGTTATTAAAAGAAATGAATTAGTTATTTCAGCCCCGAAAATGAAATTATTCTAAACTACTGTTCGCTTTTTAGGCCATAATATTAATCAATGAACTATTATTCCTATTACTCGTAGCATTGAGTTTGCCTACAAATTTCCTGATGAAATAAAAGATAAAACTCAATTACAACGATTTCTAGGTAGCCTAAATTATTTATGTGATTTTTATGAAAATCTGTCACAAGATACTTCAATTTTATATAAAAGACTTCCGAAGAATCCAACCCCTTGGACTGAAGCTCATATTGAAGTAGTAAGAAAAATCAAAGTAAAAGCTCGGCATTTACCTTGCTTAAATTTATCCAATTCCTTATGGAATAAAATTGCTCAAACCGATGCCTCTGAGATAAGTTATGATGGTATTTTAAAACAATTTAATCCAACTACTTCAAAAGAAGAGCTTATCAGATTTACTTATGGAGTATGGAAACCCGTACAACAAAATTATTCTACAGTTAAAAAAGAACTTTTATCTATTGTTAAATGTATTTCAAAATGATTTATTAAATCAAAAATTTCTTCTTAGAATTGACTGCTCATCTGCTAAACAGATTTTAACTAAAGATGTTAAAAATATTGTCTCTAAACAAATATTTGCTTGATGGCAATCTAAATTATCTGCTTATGATTTCTCTATTGAGTATATTATAGGTAGGAATAATTCTCTACCCGGTTTTCTAACTAGAGAATTTTTACAGTATGGAAAGTCTCTTTAGGGGCAGAGGCCGAGGCCGGGGTAGAGGCCGAGGTCGAACCTCTGTATATAATTATAATTTTCTCGCTCTTGGTGAAACATCCGCAGGAAAATCCGCAAATAATAAGCAGCCAAAAACTGCTAAAGAAGTATTGGAACAAGGTTCCCAATTTATCAAAAAGAAAACGGTGGAATCTATATTCACCTTTTATGAAAAAGATCTATTATTGCATCAAAAAGATGCTTGGTATTTCAAGGAACGATATTTGGGTTTCCAACAATATTTAGCAACCGAAGGAAAGCTTCGACACTATTATGAAGCTATTCTTATTGAATCTCAATCAGTACAGATTGTTCATCACTATTATGATGAAAAGAATATTAAATCCCCTATAACACACTTCAAATGTTATATTATAAGAATTATTCATCAACAAGAGTGGGGATTATCAGTCTTCGCAAACTGCAATTTGAAAAATAATCAAAAATATAATTATTGGGACTATGTCCAAGCTTGGAACATTATGTTCTATTATCAAAATCCGATAAGAACTCATTCTTGGTTCTTTACTATCATCAACCCGGATATATCACAAACCACAAATAAATTTCCATCATGGTTTTATATTTGGTGGCAAGAGCATGCGCCTGAAATGGCTCTTTTTCCGCATAAATTTTCAGATCATTTTAGTATATGGCTTAAATATCATCCCGAGCTATCTACTCGGAAAACTATCATTGTTGATCAAGATTTTCTTTGGTTCTGCACCGAATTTCAGATTAACTGGATTTGGCAGTAGAGTTTAGAAATAGATCAAGACCCTATCGGTCTTTTTGAAATCCAAAGAAACTCTTATGCTAAGTGGTAGACTCGTTTTGATTCA
The DNA here is from genome assembly GCA_022432975.1 of Begonia masoniana. NCBI lineage: Eukaryota > Viridiplantae > Streptophyta > Magnoliopsida > Cucurbitales > Begoniaceae > Begonia > Begonia masoniana. The sequence continues at coordinate 5,077,248 of CM039516.1, read as the reverse complement.
GAAACTTGTCTAACCAATATCTCCAATACTATTCAACTATATAAGGAGAAGTATGCTTCCCAAACTAAACCGCGAAGCAAAGTTCTTCTATAGAAGATCAGCCAAATGTTATTAAACAAAAAGAAATATCCCGATATGAATAAAAGGGATCGAGAACTTAAATTATTTGAAGCTATGAAAGATCAATTATTTTCTATTGATGATGATAAAGATCAAGAAGATTGCTTCTATGAAAACAACCGAATCTATTAAATCTAGTTCTTTTTCAGTTCTTGCGGGCGAATCTCAAGACCCAGAGGACAATAATGAAATTGATTATATAACACTTGATTTATGGAATTCTTTTGTGGATTTATCCAGGAACAAACGCAAAGGAAAATCTATTAAAAATGAATAAGCAACAATTACCAGAACCATTTCCGCAGCAAATTATATTACCAGTCAACCAGATCAGTATTTTCCAGTTGACTGGACCAGTCCAGATATTAACAAATGGTGGTATTGGATTGAAAATAATTATCGCGTTATTTCCATATATATATATATATATATATATATATACATAATTTATTCCTCAATGAAAGGTATAAATCTTAAGCAAAGAATACAAAGGTGAAGGTTTGACAGTTTTAGTGAGGAATAAATTGTAATAAAATTCACAAATTATTTTGAGTATAAATTAATTTCATGTGTTATGAAGTGTAATCTATGATTAAAAGAAAAATTAATAGAAAATAATTATAATTTATTAAAATTTCCGCGAAGCTGTACTCACTACTCACCTTTCATTCAAGCCGTCCCAACCCTAAAAAATCTCAGTTTCTTTCGAAGATCGACCCCCTACATCTGCCGAGATGAGATCTTCAAATCTTTCGGAAGATCTCTTCTGCCGCCGCCGAAGCCCACTCCTTTTCTTCTCCATTCACACGCCCAACAAAGCCAACTCCTTTAAATTCCAGAAATTCGACATCTCTTGTTCAAATGTTTTGGAAGATCTCTTCTGCCGCCGCCGACGCCCACTCCTTCTTCTCATTCACACGCCAATTTCTTCTGCCGCCGCCGACGCCCACTCCTTTTATTCCTCATGAAAGTATAAATCTTAACAAAGAAATACAAGGTGAAGGTTTGACAGTTTTAGTGAGGAATAAATTGTAATAAAATTCACAAATTATTTTGAGTATAATTAATTTCATGTGTTATGAAGGGTAATCTATGATTAAACAGAAAATTAATAGAAAATAATTATAATTTATTAAATTTTCCGCGAAGCTGTACTCACTACTCACCTTTCATTCAAGCCGTCCCAACCCTAAAAAAATCTCAGTTTCTTTCGAGATCGACCCCCTACATCTGCCGGATGAGATCTTCAAATCGTTCTCTGCCGCCGCCGACGCCCACTCCTTTCTTCTCCATTCACACGCCCAACAAAGCCAACTCCTTTAAATTCCAGAAATTCGACATCTCTTGTTCAAATGTTTTGGAAGATCTCTTCTGCCGCCGCCGACGCCCACTCCTTTTCTTCTCCATTCACACGCCCAACAAAGCCAACTCCTTTAAATTCCAGAAATTCGACATCTCTTGTTCAAATGTTTTGGAAGATCTCTTCTGCCGCCGCCGACGCCCACTCCTTTCTTCTCCATTCACACGCCCAACAAAGCCAACTCCTTTAAATTCCAGAAATTCGACATCTCTTGTTCAAATGTTTTGGAAGATCTCTTCTGCCGCCGCCGACGCCCACTCCTTTTCTTCTCCATTCACACGCCCAACAAAGCCAACTCCCTTAAATTCCAGAAATTCGACATCTCTTGTTCAAATGTTTTGGAAGATCTCTTCTGCCGCCGCCGACGCCCACTCCTTTCTTCTCCATTCACACGCCCAATCTGCTCCATTCACACGCCACAAAGCCAACTCCTTTAAATTCCAGAAATTCGACATCTCTTGTTCAAATGTTTTGGAAGATCTCTTCTGCCGCCGCCGACGCCCACTCCTTTTCTTCTCCATTCACACGCCCAACAAAGCCAACTCCCTTAAATTCTAGAAATTCGACATCTCTTGTTCAAATGTTTTGGAAGATCTCTTCTGCCGCCGCCGACGCCCACTCCTTTTCTTCTCTAGCTTCTCCTCCAAATGGTAAACTTTCGTCTTTATTCACACGCCCACCAAAGCCAACTCCTTTAACTTTCAGAAATTCGAGATCTCTTTTCACAATCCCAGCTGAAACGGCGTCCTCTTGTCCAAATAATTCGCTTTATGAACCAAAACTTGGGGTTTCGACAGCAAGACTTCAGAAGTTCCTTCAAACAAATTGCAAGTCCGGCGATGTGAGCGCGGATGAAGCGTTTGGCTTCTTCCATCGCATGGTTCAGATGGAACCTAGGTTTGGACTATATTCATTCAATCTCTTATTAAACGGTCTAGCTAAGAATAAGCGCTATTCTGACATCGTCTCGCTTTACGGTAAAATGAATTCTGTGGGGATGACTCCGAATTTTATTACGCTTAGTACATTGCTTAATTGTTCATGTAATGCAAATAGAGTATGTGATGCTTTTCTGGTGATGGGAATAATTATTCGGAAAGGTTATAGGCCAAACATCGTGACCTTCAATTCGTTGATCAAGGGGTTATGTATTGGGAGTAGAGTTGCCGATGCATTCCAGTTGTTCTTGAGATTGGAAAAGTTTGGTTGTCGTCCTAACGTGAATACTTGTAATACTTTGATTAGTGGGTTGTGTGAATCTGGAAATACAAGTAAGGCTCTTAGATTGTTCGAAGAAATGATTAGTGGTATTGGTCAATATGGTGTAAGGTGTGAACCGAACGTTGTTAGTTATAGTTCCATTATTGATGGCCTTTGTAAAGAGGGAAGGGAAGGTACAGCTATGAAACTATTCTTAGAAATGCAAGCACAAGGATTTACTCCCAACTCTTTTGTTTACAAGTCTCTTATGGATGTATTGCGTTGTGCTGGAAGGTGGTACGATGCTCAAAGTTTGTTTGTTGAGATGATGGATCGAGGAATCCAACCTGACTTGGTGACATTTCATATTATGACAGATGCACTTTATAGGGCAGGATACATGGAAGAAGTTTTCTGGATAATTCGTAGGATGAAAGAAATGTTGACGAAAGAAGGTGACACGTGGTAGTAGAAATGATGATTGAAAGAGGACCCTCAACCATGCTCTTAAAAAGTCAGAGATAACTGTAGCCCAATTTTCTTCCATGAGGGTTGGATTTGTTTGTATGTTTTGATTTTGTTTTATCAATTATTATTTTTATGTGAGAATATTATGTATTAATAAATTTTATTTTTCATCATTATCTTATATTATTTTAAATTTATTTTATTTATCATCTCTATGTTAGCTAATTTTTTAATATCTTATTTATTTTATTAACATATCTAAAAGTGTGGACGTGCAAGCTGTGCAACGAATTACTGATAACGACAGTTGAAGTCGAACAAGTATAAAAGATTATTACACAGACCAACATTAATCAAAATCACGTGTACTGTTAAACAACAATATTACAGCTGAGCTAATATAGATGAAATCCCACACTTAGCACATGCAAAGAAAACAGAATATAGCATAGGAAGAAGAAAATCCAAGAAACGAGGAACAATGGCAGCAATGATGACATAATCTGAAAAAGCGGCGACCCATTTGGGCAGATAGAGAGATTAGCCTCAGAGGACGCAGTGCTTCTTCAGCATGAGCATCATGTGTCATACGAATCAAGCAGCTGTTCTGCGGCATGAGCGTGAACCCAAGTGTTTACGAGCTGGACGAAGACCTTCGTGGGAGACGTTAGGAGCTGCAAACCCTCGTGGGAGCTTACGAGGTTTGTTTTAGGTTCCTCCTTTAGCTCTCCTGAGAAGTTAGGATATATCTCTTCCTTGATCTTTCTTGTTTCTTCGATTTCTTATACCTCGTTCTTATCACAATCTTCCTGACATTTTCTGTGTGACGAAAGAAATCAATCCCCCGCTGGCCTGAATTCTCTGAAGTTTTATTCTGATATTCTCTCGAGAGGAAATGGATGCGATTAATTTGTTTATTTTATGGTGTATATCTTTTTGAGTTGTTATTTCTGTTTATGATGTAATTTGGGCATTAGGGTTTTCTTTAAACCTGTTTATTTCCTAGCCGGAGCATTAATGGAAGAGGTTGAGGAGGCTAACAAGGCAGCTGTTCAGAGCTGCCATTCTACTAGCTCAACCCCAAGACGAAGTCCAGTGCAGAGATTCAACGGTGGAGACTGGGGAAACTATTTCTAAGTTTAAGAAAGTCGTGTCTATTCTTAACATTTGGTTGGGGTCATGCAAGAGCCAGAAAATCCATACACCCCTTTCCCTCAAACCATCTTTTTAGATAACCCTAATTGCAGATTAGACCATCAAAACAAAACCCTCCAGCTTGATTCGAGTCTCGGAACCCCATCTTTGGAATTGAGCTCAAACGGGAAACCCCTCTTCAAATTTCTCAACAAACACCTCCCTCCCACCATCACTTCATCAGCAACAGATGAGTAATCAGCAGGCAGGCGGAAATGATGTTTCTTCGGAGAAACAGTGGGGTGAACTTGGACTTTGATGGGTCTACTTCCACGCCGACTATGTCATCAACAAGGTCTTTCATTTTTTTCTTGAGCGTCGATGGAAGTGTGACCAATTTGGACGGAAGTGCCTTTCATTTGATCGGGGCTACTCGATCTCTGGATCATACATCTCAGCATAACAGGAAACGCTCTGCCGTGCGCAAGCAGTGGGAGATGCCACTGCTCGAAGAAGAGGTTGGGTTTTCTCACTAATTGCTTATTTGCAGATCCTTAATGGAGCAACTCCTCTGTTTGACATGGTTTTTTCATCTGCTTTTGTGAAATTCTCGCAGCAAACACATGGTGAAAAGATCAATCAAAGTACCCGTCATGAGTAACAAGCTTGCAGATATTCCTCCTGATGATGATTCATGGAGAAAATATGGCCAGAAGTCCATCAAAGGTTCTCCTCACCCAAGGTATACATGCCTTGGAAGATCTTTTGGTGGACTTTGCTCTTTGACACTATTATGTTGCTCAATATTGATGGGGATGAAGTAATTTCAACAGATTTTAGACAATACTTGACCTTTTCTACATCGTAGTTAATACTAAAACTCCAAACTTCCGCCCATACAGTTGATTAGTTTTATTAGTTTTCCTATAATTTGTTTGTTAATCTCTGTTTTTGAGGTAAATAATTGATTTGTTTTCACTTCTCAATTTGATGCAGGGGTATTACAAGTGTAGCAGTATGAGAGGTTGCCCAGCTAGGAAACTCGTGGAGAGATGTTTAAAGGATGCGTCGATGCTCATCGTTACATACGAAGGAGATCATAATCACCCGAAGGTATCTTCTCAATATGCAAATACATGAACTTTGGGTGTGGTTGATCTTTCCGGCCGCGGTTCGCAACTTTTGTGCTTGAAGATGGAGGAACCAGAGGACATAGTTGGTTTTCAATGATTTGGGTTTAGGAGAATGTGTAGAAAAAGAAGTCATTTAGCGAAAAAGCTCTAAATCAAACGCCGTTAATTTGTGTACTCTGTTTTAGTTGTAGGTTTCAGTCTCCTATGGTTTAAGGCAGTTTTTTCCTCCAATCTCCCCTGTTTATCTCCTTCACCCATCCCTCTCCCTCTCCCTCGATAAAGCTAAACTCAAAAGCAAGAGTTCGCTATTTTAAGCTTGGAATATCAACATGGGATGAATTCAGCTAAACATAAGTTTTACAATTAAGAATGTTTCCTTCGTTGCCTCAAAGGAAAGGAATCTTTCTTCCACCTGATAATGGAAACGACAAAATAAATAAATAGTAATCAAACATCCGAAAAATATTGAGTATTGAATAACTAATTTAGCAAAACATAAACTTCCACCCTTGAGAACGGTAGAGAAAGAATGAGTATTTAGTAATATACTTATACACTGCTTTTTTTATGCGAGAAAAAAAGTAGATTGATATAAAAAATATGAAAATAAAAAAAAAAGGAAAAAAAATTTCCATAAAAATATAAACCAATTTCTCTCCCAAAGAGAACAAGACCACGATAATAAGCTATTTTGAAACATGCAAAACTTTATAATCCAAAGCAAGTATTTTATGTACGACTAAAATGAGAAAACAGAAAAATTAATTGTAGATAAATCTTGTGATGACTCTAAAAATACAGAAACTTGAATGAAATCTTTGGACATATCCATAGAGTAAATCTTTGGCATATTCTCGAGATAGACCACCCAATAGACCACCCATCTGTCCCTGACCTTGGTCGTCAATTGTATAGTCATCTCACTTTCCAAATACAAATGTGCCTGAAGTTAAACAGAAAAATAACTCACCACTACCCCAGCCTCGACCTCTTCCTCGATTTGAACCTCCATCATTATCTAGAAAAGTAAGCATAAAAATTGCCTTGCACCCCAATACACATGAAAAAGAAATGCTTCTCGAAAATCATTCATTCAACTATTTTACCTTCATCGTTCCCATATCCTCCTTGATAATTTCCACACACTCCTTGTTCATCCCCACATCCACCTTGATCATCCCCGTATCCTCCTTCGTTGTCCTAATATCCACGTTGGTTATTCGCATATCCAACTTGATTGTTCCCAAATCTACCTTGATTGTTACGATACCCACTGCGACTGTTCCAATGTCCACCTTGATCATTTTGGTAACTACCTATATTATTCTGATATCCACCTTGATTATTCTGAAAACCACTTTGGTCATTTCGATACCACCCTTGATTGTTTCGATATCGGGCTTGGTTGCTCCGGTATCTGCCTTGGTTGCTCCGGTATCAGCCTTGGTTGCCCCCAAATTCGCCTTGGTTGCTCCCATATCCACCCCTACCGCATCCACGCCCTCTACCCCCAACCAAAACCACGTCCTCGACCGTATGAATCTAATCAAGTGCTGAAAAAATGTCAATACTTTTTTGAACAAGTAAAGCAACAACTATTAACTCTCAAAAGTATCACCTTCATAAAGACTGTCATAAGTTCCATGAGCTTATTTGGGTGGCAGTTGTTGCTGCTGCCGATAGCTAGATTTTGAGTTTGGTTGTCCTACATTGACTGGAACATGATACCTACATATTTGCGTTAAATAAAAAATTACCTGATTGTGTAAGAAAAATAGAAGATAAGGGAAATCATTTCAATATTAATCTAGTCCCTATAAACACACAGGATTATACATATATTAAAAAAAAAACTATTACTTATACATTGAATAGAAACACACAAAAAAGATCTAAAATTTGCCCAAATTACTAACTCTAGAGAATTTTGGTTCAGCTCATGCATTGATAAAGTGACTGATTTCATTGAAACATGGCGGGTCATCTCCAAACTACATACATAAAACTGCTTAGTTCATTAAAAATATGCTGCCGAAAGGAGACATAGGGAGTGACTTTGCATGGTACAGTAAAAATTCATCGACATAATCTCCAAAGGCACGATTAAGTAAAAGTTAAGACAAAAAAGAACTCACGGTACAAGACCTCTTCAATGGGTTCCCATACACCGGTTATGCTCACTGAGCTGATATCGCTGTCTTGATCCTCTTCTGTAACAATAAGATAACTTGTGATGCACCTTCCTACATGTAATTGAAGATAGGAGGTACCTCTCGAAAAGGGACAAACCTTTAAAATTAACGCCCACTGTTTTGCTGATTGCCTGTCCCATTGCTTTTAAGACAATCTCTTTTTCACGTTTCTCCTGTTAGAATGATGATACAAACAGAAAAAAAATTCTGACAGTCAATTACTGCAATGAAATACGATGAGCAATAACCAAGAATAGAAAGCCTTCTTCAGACAAAGATCGGAATTCAGAGCGAATTCAAGAAAAAATTTAATCCGTCAATCATAGTTTTCTAGGATTGATGTAGTATTGATAATTATGTTTAGTCTAAGATGTCACTTTAAGAAAGAATTAAAACTGCAATAATTCGGCCTGTGATTCATTTTCAACGATGAAACTAAAACATGATTACTTGGAGCAGACAACAAAATAGTATACATCACACAACACAATAAAATTAGGTGAAGATACCTTATCTCCTTCGGCGATGAGCAGCGACACATCCTCTGTACATCTCTCCTCAAGTTTCCAAGTTGGAGCGCAGAACATCTCCATTTTTATGAATAAATTAGTGGCATCTTCAGCTCTGCCCTCTTGAATTAATTCTCTCAACAACATGTAATAAAACACTACGTCAGGAGTAAAACCAATTTTTAACATCATTCCTATGAAAGTAAAAGCATGGTCTACCCTTTTTGTTTCACACAAAAAATCAAGGAATACGTGAGCCCGAGATACATTTTCACTCAGCCCAAAAGATCCATCGTAAATATTAATCGCATCCTGTACAAAGGATTGCGTGGTGAAGACATAGGAAGATTTCCTAATGCGCTCTTTTTCTATTTCGGCCCTCCGACGTTTGGAATGGTGATAAGTCTCTTCATTTGTTTTCTGCAGTCTGGATTTGTCGATTGCTTGCAATTGAACAATAATCTTATTACGAAATTGTGGACTCAAAAATCCTGATCTCAGTATAACCTTCGGAACGTCAATACTTTTTTGAACAAGTAAAGCAACAACTATCAATACCTTATCTCCTTCTCGATTTACACGCTGATGTAAATCGAGAAGGAGATAAGGTATTGATAGTTGTTGCTTTACTTGTTCAAAAAAGTATTGACGTTCCGAAGGTTATACTGAGATCAGGATTTTTGAGTCCACAATTTCGTAATAAGATTATTGTTCAATTGCAAGCAATCGACAAATCCAGACTGCAGAAAACAAATGAAGAGACTTATCACCATTCCAAACGTCGGAGGGCCGAAATAGAAAAAGAGCGTATTAGGAAATCTTCCTATGTCTTCACCACGCAATCCTTTGTACAGGATGCGATTAATATTTACGATGGATCTTTTGGGCTGAGTGAAAATGTATCTCGGGCTCACGTATTCCTTGATTTTTTGTGTGAAACAAAAAAGGTAGACCATGCTTTTACTTTCATAGGAATGATGTTAAAAAATGGTTTTACTCCTGACGTAGTGTTTTATTACATGTTGTTGAGAGAATTAATTCAAGAGGGCAGAGCTGAAGATGCCACTAATTTATTCATAAAAATGGAGATGTTCTGCGCTCCAACTTGGAAACTCGAGGAGAGATGTACAGAGGATGTGTCGCTGCTCATCGCCGAAGGAGATAAGGTATCTTCACCTAATTTTATTGTGTTGTGTGATGTATACTATTTTGTTGTCTGCTCCAAGTAATCATGTTTTAGTTTCATCGTTGAAAATGAATCACAGGCCGAATTATTGCAGTTTTAATTCTTTCTTAAAGTGACATCTTAGACTAAACATAATTATAAATACTATATCAATCCTAGAAAACTATGATTGACGGATTAAATTTTTTCTTGAATTCGCTCTGAATTCCTATCTTTGTCTGAAGAGGGCTTTCTATTCTTGGTTACTGCTCATCGTATTTCATCACAGTAATTGACTGTCAAAATCTTGTTTTGCACCCAAAAGTATCACCTTCATAAAGACTGTCATAAGTTCCACGAGCTTGTTTGGGTGCGGTTGTCGCTGCTGCCGATAGCTAGATGTTGAGTTTGGTTGTCCTACCTACATTGACCGGAGCATGATACCTACATATTTGCGTTAAATAAAAAATTACCTGATTGTGTAAGAAAAATAGAAGATAAGGAAAATCATTTCAATATTAATCTAGTTCCTATAAACACACAGGATTATACATATATTAAAAAATAACTATTACTTATACATTTAATAGAAACACACGAAAAAGATCTAAAATTTGCCCAAATTACTAACTCTAGAGAATTTTGGTTCAGCTCATGCATTGATAAAGTGATTGATTTCACTGAAACATGGCGGGTCATCTCCAAACTGCATACATAAAACCACTTAGTTCATTAAAAATATGATGCCGAATGGAGACATAGCGAGTGACTTTGCATGGTACAGTAAAAATTCATCAACATAAGCTCCAGAAGCACGATTAAGTAAAAGTTATGACAAAAAAGAACTCACGGTACAAGACCCTCTTCAATAGGTTCCCATACACCATTATGCTCACTGAGCTTATATCGGTGTCTTGATATAACTGAGGAATCTTCTTCTGTAATAATAAGATAACTTGTGATGCATCTTCCTACATGTAAATGAAGATAGGAGGTACCTATCGAAAATGGACAAATCTTTAAAATTAACGCCCACTGTTTTGCTGATTGCCTGTCCAATTGCTTTTAAGACAATCTCTTTTTCACATCTCTAGTTAGAATTATGATACAAACAGAAACAAGATTCTGACAGTCCCTTACTACAATGAAATATGATGAGCAATAACCAAGAATAGCGAGCACTCTTCAGACAAAGATTGGAATTCAGAGAGAATTCAAGAAAAAATTCAATCCATCAATCATATTTTTCTAGGATTGATATAGTATTGATAATTGTGTTTAGTCTAAGATGTCACTTTAAAAAAAAATTAAAACTGCAATAATTCGGGCTGTGATTCATTTTAAAAGATGAAACTAAAACATGATTACTTGGAGCAGACAACAAAATAGTATACATCACACGGTGGCTGGAAAATAAATTTGTCCACCGTCATAAAATGATAACATATTTGAGAAAAACGAGAAATCATGAAAGATGGTTGAAGAAGGGAAAATGGTGAGCCTTGGATGGTGCAAGTCAGTGTGTGTTTTAACTATTATCATCAAGCAAGGGCTTGGAGGAACTCAAACCTGCTAATAACATTTTCTTTACCGAATGTGACTTTAATAAGCAAAACAATCAGCTGAGATATAATCAACTATAAGGATTAAGATCTAAGGTTTAAATTGTTTGGCTACACCACAGAGCAATCTTGTATCCTGGATGTGTTAGCAAAAAAAGATATACTAGAAAAGGTGAAGCTACAGTGAAGGAGTAAACAAATTGGTAGCATATCTTTAGTAGAAAACATTCAAAAGCCAATAAGCTGTTATAAGAATCCTGCTGGACCATCACCTTTTACTTAAACAAGATATTCTTCTCTCCTGAATAATTGTTAGACATATACAAACCTAAAAACAAAGCAACACAATAAAATTAGGTGAAGTCGGGATGAGAAAACTTATTTTAATCAGTATGCAAACCTAATAGAAAACAACAAATACAATTTGAGATGTGAATAAAAATATCAAAAAAATAGAGCTATCAAAACATGTGAAGACTTTTATCCGCATCTATTACGATATCTACTAACAGAAATCCAACTGCATCATTATCTGCCACCAGAATCAAATTAAATCTCTGAGAGTCCCAATGAATGAGTACAAACAGAACATTTCACACAGACCCAACTAACAAAAGAAATCTCAAAACCCACAGAAGCAGAAAGAAAAATGATAAACAAAGCAGCGAAGTGAAGGAGAAAACCAGAGATAAAGAATAGAAGAAGAGAATAAACCTGAAGCAGAGTAGTGGCATAGGTGATGTAGTTGCGAATAGGCCCCCTGGGTGGTGATTCGGATCTCGTTCTCGTTTATCGGAGACTCGGGCTTCGGCCCCCTCTGATACCTATCCATAGCTTCTGGTGCTTCGTCTGTAGAGAGGGAGAGAGAGAGGAGAAAAACCCTAGCGAAAGTACAGTTAAGAGGAGGGGAAAACTTTTTAGGGTTTTTTTTAAAAAAAACTCTGAACTAACGGTTGGCAGTAGGGGTGTGCAAAACCGGTTTCGGTTCGGTTTTGGGAGGAACCGAAACCGAACCGATCGGTTTCGGTTTCGGACTTACCGAACCGAAACTGGTTTTGGAGCATACCAAAACCGAACCTAAACCGAACCTAAAATTTCGGTTCGGTTTCGGTTTTACAACATATTTTTCAAAAAATTAAAAAAAATATAGGAACTAACCTATTTTATGCAAGTTGCAGAGCTTCTTCACGTTTTTATGTCAAAAACTTTAATAAGAACGTCTTCAACAACCTGATCGAATTCAAGTCGATGGATCAAATTCATAGCCAGTGGCAATATTCAGCAGAATCAAGAAGAAACTTACCTTGTCCGGTGTCGAGGCACCCGATGTTATTCCAATTACGACAGCTCCCTCAGGTAGCCAGTTTTCTTTCTCAACCAATTCCCCATGCTATCAGAGAAGTTAATATTAATACTAGTTCGACCATAGAAAAATTTAAAAGCATAATTTGAGTTTTATAAAGTAAACTTACGATTAATTTGGAAGCTATTCTGTTTCCTGGACCTATTCTCTGCTCACTGTCAACCCAGTATGAGAGCATTCCACGGAGTTCAGCAATCTCTTGCAGGTGAGACGTGTTACTTGAGTTCCACCCACCGACAACGAGCATTAGATCCAGCTTTTCTTCTACCAACTTGTACATTGCATCTTGTCACTCTAAAAGAGGTGAATAGTTAACAAGATAGTTATCTCCCAGTTTTTCTATTGCATATTTTGTAAGTTTGTAGGCGAGTTCAAAGATGACACTTAAGAATTGAGATATCCACAGAAACCAAGTCACAAACACGACAGAGAGCAAATTTGCTCTCTGTCGTGTGTTCACAAACACGACAGTTGCTCTCTGCCGTGTAACACATGACAGAGAGCAAATTTGCTCTCTGTCGTGTGTTCACAAACACGACAGAGAGCTGATTTTGCTCTCTGTCGTGTTTTGACAGAGAGCAAAAATTGTTTTTGCTCTCTGTGAACCCACGACAGAGAGCAAACACACGACAGAGAGCAAATTTGCTCTCTGTCGTGTTTGTTTACACTTCGCAGTTCACAGAGAGCAAAATCAATGATTTTGCTCTCTGTCAAACACAAAATCAAAAAAACGAATGAAACTATGAAAGAATAGAACATACCCGAATCGACGGTGCTGCTGTGAGCTGTCGTCGGTGCTGCTGTGAGCTGTCGTCGCCGAATCGCCTTCGTCTCTGGAGGAAAGCTTCGGAGATGAAGATTGAAGAATGAAGAATTGAAGACACCCGAAGCCCCGACGATTTAGGGCTTCTGGGTTTTATTTTTTTTTTGTTTTTAGTTATGCTTTGGTTCGGTTCGGTTTTGACCTATCAAAACCGAAAACCGAACCTAAATCACCTGTTTTTATGAAATGCAACCAAACCGAACCGAACCTATGCTCAAAACCGATCAAAACCGAACCTAAATGACCGGTTCCGGTTCGGTTCCTCGGTTCCGGTTCGATTTGCACACCCCTAGTTGGCAGTGAAAAAACCCAAAAAATACTGTTCATCGAGAAAAATCTCGATGTATTGAAAACATTCAATTTAAACCTGGCAGGGGGGTGAGAAGTACGTACTCGGTTACCGAGTACGGCCGGTCCAGTTTTGCAAAATTTTTTCAAGTATTGGAGGCCAAGTACGGCCCATAGGAGGACCAGCCATCCTCCTATGGGCAAAACCCGTGACAAAAGTCACGGGTTTTGTCCTTTATTGCCGAGTACGGCCGGTCTAAAAAACAAAACTCGTGACTGATCGAGTACGGCCGGTCCAGTTGGACCGGCCGTACTCAACTCTCCTATTTAAATCCTCATTCGGCGTTTGATAAAAACACACATCCTCTCCTGCCTCAATTCTCTCAAAGCTCTCTCTCTCAAATCTCTGCTCTCACTCATTTCCAATTTCAACTTCTTATTTCGACCATATTTTTCCGTGTTCATTTACAGGTATGAAGATTTTGTTTAATTATTTTAATTTGTATTTGGGTTTTTTTATTTAAATATTTATAATACTATTTTCTCGATTATCGATGAATATTTCTAATACTATTTTTTTCAATTTTATCATTTACCATATATTTTTTTAATGAATATTTCTAATACTGCAAATAATTGGATTACATCTATTTTTTTAATGAAGATTTTATTAGCGACGAAAATGGATTTCGACTCAAGTAGATCGATTGATTTAGATGAGCGATCAAGTGGTGATGCCGAAATGAATTGGGATTTGGACAACACGCCTGCATATGGTGATGTACGAGCATTCGATAACCCACTGGCAAATGAAGAAATATATGTTTTTAAATTAATTAAAGTAAATTGAATATCGTTTAAAAAAATAACAAACGATATTCAATTTACTTGAATTAATTTAAAAACAATATCAAACAATATTCAATTTACTTGAAATTTTTACCACATGTTCACCATATTATGGGAAGATTATCTGAAACTTTTCGTGATTTTTTAACACTTGTACGATTTATTATAACGGTTTTATAAAAGGATTAACTAAAATTATAATAAATCGTACAAGTGTTACAAAATCACGAAAAGTTTCAGATAATCTTCCCATAATATGGTGAACATGTGGTAAAAATTTCAAGTAAATTGAATATCGTTTGATATTATTTTTTAATTAATTTTTTATTTAGTAAAAAAAAAAAGGGAGGCCGGCCGGTCCATGCAGGCCGATGCCCAGTCCGGACTAAAAGGTTAAACTTGCCTATTTTTTAAACTTTTAAGATTTTTTTTGATGAATAGTAATTTTTAAGGTTTTTTTTAAAAAAAAACCTAAACTTTAAGGTTTTTTTTTAAAAAAAACCCTTTATTTTATGGTGTATATCTTTTTGAGTTGTTATTTCTGTTTATGATGTAATTTGGGCATTAGGGTTTTCTTTCAACCTGTTTATTTCCTAGCCGGAGCATTAATGGAAGAGGGTGAGGAGGCTAACAAGGCAGCTGTTCAGAGCTGCCATTCTACTAGCTCAACCCCAAGATGAAGTCCAGTGCAGAGATTCAACGGTGGAGACTGGGGAAACTATTTCTAAGTTTAAGAAAGTCGTGTCTATTCTTAACATTTAGTTGGGGTCATGCAAGAGCCAGAAAATCCATACCCCTTTTCCTCAAACCGTCTTTTTAGATAACCCTAATTGCAGATTAGACCATCAAAACAAAACCCTCCAGCTTGATTCTCTGAGCCTCGGAACCCCATCTTTGGAATTGAGCTCAAATGGGAAAACCCCTCTTCAAATTTCTCAACAAACACCTCCCTCCCACCATCACTTCATCAGCAACACCAACAGAGGTTGTTTCTTCAGCAGCAACAGATGAGTAATCAGCAGGCAGGCGGAAATGATGTTTCTTTGGAGAAACAGTGGGGTGAACTTGGACTTTGATGGGTCTACTTCCACGCCGACTATGTCATCAACAAGGTCTTTCATTTTTTTCTTGAGCGTCGATGGAAGTGTGACCAATTTGGACGGAAGTGCCTTTCATTTGATCGGGGCTACTCGATCTCTGGATCAGACATCTCAGCATAACAGGAAACGCTCAGCCGTGTGCAAGCAGTGGGAGATGCCACTGCTCGAAGAAGAGGTTGGGTTTTCTCACTAATTACTTATTTGCAGATCCTTAATGGAGCAACTCCTCTGTTTGACATGGTTTTTTCATCTGCTTTTGTGTAATTCTCGCAGCAAACAGATGGTGAAAAGATCAATCAAAGTACCCGTCATGAGTAACAAGCTTGCAGATATTCCTCCTGATGATGATTCATGGAGAAAATATGGCCAGAAGTCCATCAAAGGTTCTCCTCACCCAAGGTGTACATGCCTTAGAAGATCTTTTGGTGGACTTTGCTCTTTGACAATCTTATGTTGCTCAAAATTGATGGGGATGAAGTAATTTCAACAGATTTTAGACAATACTTGACCTTTTCTACATCGTAGTTAATACTAAAACCCCAAACTTCCGCCCATACAGTTGATTAGTTTTATTAGTTTTCCTATAATTTGTTTTTTAATCTCTGTTTTTTAGGTAAATAATTGATTTGTTTTCGTTTCTCAATTTGATGCAGGGGGTATTATAAGTGTAGCAGCACGAGAGGTTGCCCAGCGAGGAAACTCGTGGAGAGATGTTTAAAGGATACGTCGATGCTCATCGTTACATACGAAGGAGATCATAATCACCCGAAGGTATCTTCTCAATATGCAAATACATGAACTTTGGGTGGAGATCAACTGTCTGATTTTCAACGGTTGATCTTTCCTGCCGCTGTACGCAACTTTTGTGCTTGAAGCTGGAGGAACCAGAGGACATAGTTGGTTTTCAATGATTTGGAGAGAATGCGTAGAAAAAGAAATCATTTAGTGAGACAGCTCTAAATTCAAACGCCTCATTTAGTGAAGCAACTCCTTTTCTTGCGTAGTTTCCCTTCCTACAGGTGAAGAAATTGACGAGGGTCCTTGAAAAGCTCATCCCCATTTTATGATTCACTATCACAGATAAATCATAGTCGCCTCTTCCAGAAAACAATTAACTATTAGCAATTATGGGGGATGTTGAAGAATTCTCTGTTGTGATGGGAAAGTTTATAACTTGGCCAGTGTAGTACTCTCGGTGCTCCCAATACAATATTATTCATTTTGGGTCAGAATACGCAAAGATTTATTTTTTAGAGTTAGCCCCTAACGCGTTGTACTAAGTAGGAAGAAAACTCTGCTCATAAATAGCTCAATTTTCACTCTCCTAAGAGATATGTATCTTCACTAATATAAGTTGGGCTATGACAATCAATAAAATTTTAAATCGTCATTTTCTTTGTAAGCGTGGCTTTTCCAAAGCAACATCCTAATTGTGCCACCCACAGTGATTGTCAAAATAAATATATGCAACCCTTTGAACGATAGAGGAAAAGATTGGTGTTCTATGGTGGGAGATAAAATGATAATATCGACCAAATCTTACCAGCAAAGCTCGCTGACGAACTCAGTGGCTAAATCAAAGTTAACAACTGTGAACACAGAAACATATAATGAATTGAATGAAAAACTTAACAAATAAATGATCGCATAATTTATCCAATTAATCTTATTACACAAAAGTATTCGATAATATCAGTCAGAATGTTCCACTTCAGCCTGAAATCATTTATGGCTTAAAAAACCCGAATTCAACTTGATCAGCAATCAGAACCGGGGGTTAAAGATACGAAAGAAAGACGAATAAATCATGTGAAGTGGATACGATCAAGGACTGGTTATTGCAGTGGAAAGCGACTCTGTTCTAAAAAACTTGTTGAAGAGAATGATGACGGATCTTCGAATATGGACAGAGGTTCTAGGAGAAATATTAGACTTGTAATTCATGACATGGAACTATGGAAGAAGAAAGGCTGTCGAGATTTCTAGGTAGCGATTCATATCAGAAAACTTAAGCTAGTTCGCCCAATTTCATTCGATGTTCCGTTAATTAGGTTAATAACTTGTCTGGTTTTTGGAACGACGGTCGGCACCTGCAGTTCGATCTTGATTGAGATATTGGACCAGGGCCAAACTGAAGGTAAGCCCAATTATCTTCCTCGTCAAATACTGCACTGCTACTAGGTCAAAATTAGGCTCGACTGAGTTTTGTTGGTACGAGGCAAAGGCTTTCTGGTTGAAACCTCTGTTAGGATAAGAAAGCCAACACAGAGTAGGGGGTCCACCTGACGACAAAAAACCTTATCTTCTTCGAGATTTGACAAGTGCTTAACGACGTTTGTTACTGTGCTAATGATCTTGTGTTTGCTCAAGGTAATGAACTGTCTTCATCTATCTTCTTCTCCAACGGCCAACAACAAATATCCATTTTAGTCTACACCCTCCCTGCAAATTGTCTTCTTCTTCTTCTTCTTCTTCTTCAATTTCTTCTACTTCTCTCTCTCTCTCTCTCTCTAGAATTTCTTGAGAAATATTAGTGGGTGTGATATGTTGGTGTTATTCTTTGCAGTGTCTTTCTCTGCACTCCCTTTCACTCTGTACATTCCTCCCTTGAGAAACCTAAGCTTGTTTGTAGAGACGATGCATGGCCTGCTGAGGGAATTGCTGTTCTACTCCACTGCTATCTATCCGCCTCTCCGTCTCGCGTGGTCTAGGTTCTTGAATTTTCTTGATTTTTTCTGCAATAGGTAAAATCTGATTTCCTTGATCTTGGGCAATTGCGATTGTCGGTGTCTTGAACATTTTCTGGGTATTTTTTGTGTAATTTTTCTTTGGTTTTTGCCAAATTTGAATCAAAGAGTGATCAGGCAGAAGCAGAGAAATTAGTAGCAAAGAATGAATCATTGCACTAAACTGAAGAAACGCAAGTCTTTGTGTAAATTACAACAACAATGGAGAACTATAAGGAGAAATTTATAAAGAATGAAAGAATTAATTAATATTGAGGATGTGATTAGGTGGAGAGAGTACAAGGCTTGAGGAACCAAAGAACGTCCAAGCCTCTTGCTTCTCCTCCTCTTGCATCAACAATGGAGGAACTGCCGCCTTCTTTCCCTTTCTCGCTAATCTCCTCCATCTTCACTTGCTTGTGATTTTCCTTTTCTTCATGGACTCCTCTCTCCTAAAACACCATAACAACACCATCATAAATAGAGTTATCCAGTATAGTTCATTAGCTATCTCGAATCAGAATACCCATATCGCGTGTCCAAACAGGCCAAATGGTTGAAATCTATATTGTTCATTACTTCAACTAAGATATACTTTAATCCTAATAACACCATCATAATATTAGGCCTCTTAATTCCATTTTCTGTATTCAAATCAAGAAATAGAGTTTTCAAGCATAGCTCCTCAGCTATCCTTGAATTGGAATACCCATATCGAGTATCGAAAACATGCGAATCATAATATTAGGCCGCTTATTCCAGTTTCTGTATTCAAATCAAGAAATAGAGTTATCAAGCATAGCTCCTCATCTATCCTTGAATTGGAATTCCCATATTGAGTATCGAAAACATGCGAAATGGTTGACATCTATACACCCATATGATTAGCATAACTATTCAATTCTAATTAGCACTGTTTAGTTACAACTGTAGATTAGTCTTTTCATTCATTAATTGTTAGCAGTATATTTGTAATACCTACTGAAATGAAATCATTGTAGTTTTGCCGCCTTTCAATTGCTCTCTCTCTGTTTCCTCTCTGTTCTTCATTCTCCAGTGATCTACAGGAGTCTCACCATTGAAATCTCAACGTGGTATCAGAGCTGGTGTTTTTTGAATGGCATCGTCGAGCTCAACGGTTCCCTCTTCCCCCTCCCTCACTCAGTCTTCTTCCCTCCCTCCGTTTCCATCCACGAACCAAACTCTCACTGTCAAACTCACTTCCCAGAACTATTTGGTATGGAAAGCTCAACTCCTCCATGTTGTCAGTGCTAACGGGATTCGTCACATCTTGGATGGTTCCTCTCCTCAACCTCCCGAGTTTCTGGACTCCAACTCGAGCCAAATCAACCCCGAATTCACTCTCTGGAACCGATACAATAGCCTCATCATCAGCTGGCTATTCTCCTCCCTCTCCGAAGAATTTCTCCCTCAAATTGTTGCTCTTACCTCTGCGAGTGAAATCTGGACGGCTCGACCAGCCACTGTTTTTCGGCCCAACCTGGCTCCTGGTTTTTCTCCCAGCCGACCCGGGTCTATTACCCATCCTCATCAAGCCGGCCCATGGCGTCCCCGGCCCGCTAATCATTCCAGGCCCCGTTGTCAGATTTGTGGTAAGTTGGGCCACTCAGCCCTCAAATGCTACCAGCTTTCTGCAGCAGCCCAGCAAGTCCAGTACCCCTCCCCAGCCCAAGCCAATCTCACAGGCCTCTCTCCTGATCCATTTTACCCAACCCAAAATTTCCCCTCAGCCCATCACCTACCCGATTTCCCTCAGCCCGACCCGCCCACTTCCTTCACCCCTCACTCTTTTTCCAGTTACCCAACCCGCCCCTCTGTGATGCCAACTTCCAGCGGCCTTCTCCCCACTCCGACTTCCCTGTCACCGACCACTCCGTGGGTCCTGGATTCCGGAGCTACCGATCATTTCTCGCCGCAGCCCGAGCTCCTCAGCCAACTCCAACCTCTCCCCGGCCCTTCCCATGTCGCCACCGCTAAAGGTAAAGCCCTTCCTCTCTGTCTTTCTGGTTCTGCCTCTCTTCCGGCCATCGGCCGGTCTCTTAAGTTAAACAAAGTCTATCACACTCCTCATCTTGTACATAATCTGTTAAGCGTCTCAAAATTGTGTCAACAAAATTCTGTTTTCGTTGAATTTCACCCGACTTGTTTTTTTGTCAAGGATCGGCTTTCTCACCGAATCCTGCTTCGTGGTTCTCTCCATGACGGGCTCTATCACACGCCCTCTTCTGGACCGGTTTTGTCTCCTGCTGCTCGGCCACCTCTCAAGCCGTCGGCAGCCTCTGCTCTGTCTTCTGCTGCTCATCACAGTGCTGGTTCCACCTCCGTTTTGAATGATTTTTGGCATTTACGTTTGGGACACCCTTCCGTTTCTGTAATGCACCAGGCTCTCAAATCATGTAATTTAAATTTCCCACATGTTGAAAATCAATTTTGTACCCCCTGTGCAATGAGCAAAAGTCATCAATTACCGTTTCAAAACTCTCAATCTCATGCAAAATTTGCTTTTGATATTGTTCATACTGATGTTTGGGGTCCGTCTCCTATAAAATCGATTACTGGTGCACGCTATTTCCTTCTCTTTGTGGATGATTGTACTCGTTTCACTTGGATGTTTCCTCTCAAATTAAAAAGTGATGTCTACCAAACTTTTGAGCATTTCTACCAATTTGTTCATACTCAATTTAATACTAAAATCAAAGTTATTCAATCCGACTGGGGTGGCGAATTTCAGTCTCTCACTCCTTTGTTTCAATCTCTTGGCATTCACCATCGCGTTTCTTGTCCCTATACTCCAAATCAAAACGGTAGAGTCGAACGTAAAAATCGTCATGTGGTTGAAACTGGTCTTGCCCTGCTTTTTCATTCCTCGGTCCCTCATTACTTCTGGACCTATGCCTTTACCACTGCTACTACTCTAATCAATTTACTCCCTACCCCCGTCCTCCGCCACAAGTCTCCTTTTCAATGCTTATTCAACAAACTTCCAGATTACTCGTCTCTTCGTGTTTTTGGTTGTCTCTGTTTCCCTCTTCTTCGGCCTTTCAATCAACATAAACTCCAACCTCGATCTCTCCCTTGTGTCTTCCTAGGTCCCAGCCCCCATCACAAAGGCTACCTCTGTCTTGACCCAAAATCTCACAAACTTTATATCTCTCGTCATGTCACATTCGTGGAGTCCCAATTTCCGTACTCTACACGCCCCAAACCCGACTCTGGACCCCACCCTTTCACTCTCCACATCCCCTCCATACCTTATCATCCGTCTCCTCCCAATCCACACGCCCCATCTTCATCCCTTCCAGTGGTTCCACTCCCTTCCTCCTCTCATTCAGATCCTCCTTTTCCCGCCTCATCTTCCTCTCCTCCCTCGACCGCTCACCTCATCCCCTCTTCCCCACATGACTCCTCCCCTACTCCCATACCCAATCAAATTGCTACCAACACTCATCCCATGACAACCCGAGCCAAATCCGGTGTTTTTAAGCCAAAAGCATTCCTACTTGGGCCTCCGCTTGAACCCAAAACCTTTAGCCAAGCTGCCAAACATCCCCACTGGCTTCATGCCATGCAAGAAGAAATATCTGCTCTCCGTGAAACCAACACTTGGTCATTAGTTCCTCTTCCCAGAGGTGCTAAACTCATCGGCTGCAAATGGGTCTTCAAGACCAAATTAAATCCTGATGGAACAGTGTCTCGGTATAAGGCTCGACTTGTAGCATTAGTTCCTCTTCCCAGAGGTGCTAAACTCATCAGCTGCAAATGGGTCTTCAAGACCAAATTAAATCCTGATGGAACAGTGTCTCGGTATAAGGCTCGACTTGTAGCAAAAGGTTATGATCAGACAGAAGGTGTGGATTACAATGAAACTTTCAGTCCGGTGGTCAAACCGACTTCTGTTCGGACAGTGCTCTCACTACCTGTTTCTTTTCGTTGGGTTATCAAACAGCTCGATATCACTAATGCCTTCTTACACGGAGATTTGACCGAGCAAGTTTATATGCAGCAACCTCCCGGTTTCATCGATCCAACATCTCCGTCGGCTGTATGTTCCTTACAGAAAGCCCTCTATGGACTCAAGCAATCTCCACGAGCCTGGTACACCAAATTATACACCGCATTGATTAATTGGGGGTTCTCGGCATCCAAGTCCGACTCTTCTCTATTTGTCCGCCGTACATCCTCATCCATTATTATTATGCTTGTGTACGTGGACGACATTATTTTGACCGGGGATTCTGCTACTCTCATTGACCACCTATTGACATATCTACATTCCCAGTTTAAAGTCCGAGATCTTGGTCCACTATCCTACTTTCTCGGCATCTCCGTTACTCATACACCAACTGGTATGACTCTCTCTCAATCGCGATATATATCTGAGTTACTACACAGGGCAAATATGGGGTCTTGCAAACCGGTTCCGACCCCTATGGTGGCTGGCCCTGTTCTCTCTCTCCATTCAGGGACCCCTTTACCTGATGGTTTTCTATACCGCAGCATCGTTGGTGGTCTTCAGTATTGTTGTCTTACACGTCCTGATATCGCTTTTGCTGTCAACAAAGTCTCTCAGTTCATGCATGCTCCATCTGAGACTCACTGGCAAGCTGTCAAACGCATTCTGCGCTACCTTCAAGGTACCTTAACTCTCGGTATTTCTTTTGCACCTTCAGCCTCTCTCGCCTTAACTTGCTACACGGATGCGGACTGGGCCTCCTGTCCCGATGATCGTAAGAGTACAAGTGGTTTTTGTATTTTTCTCGGTAAAAATCTTATCTCGTGGTCCTCCACCAAACAAAAAGTGGTCTCCCGCTCCAGCACGGAATCTGAATATCGCAGTATTGCAAACGGTGCCGCTGAAGTCTTATGGTTACAGTCTCTCTTGAAAGAAATAGGTCTTGTCTCTCTCCCGCCTCCTCTCATCCTCTGCGATAATTTGAGTGCAACATATCTTGCCTCTAATCCGGTTTTGCACTCCAAGTCCAAACATGTAGAGATTGACTTTCATTTTGTACGGGAAAAGGTATTACAGAAGACGTTAGTGGTCACTTTTACTCCGTCGGAGCACCAACTCGCTGATGCTCTCACCAAACCTCTTCCTCCGACGGCATTCTCCCTGTTTCTATCCAAGATTTTCGGTCTCCGACCTTGATCTTGAGGGGGGCTATTAGCATAACTATTCAATTCTAATTAGCACTGTTTAGTTACAACTGTAGATTAGTCTTTTCATTCATTAATTGTTAGCAGTATATTTGTAATACCTACTGAAATGAAATCATTGTAGTTTTGCCGCCTTTCAATTGCTCTCTCTCTGTTTCCTCTCTGTTCTTCATTCTCCAGTGATCTACAGGAGTCTCACCATTGAAATCTCAACGCATATCGAGTTTATCCAAACGTGCGAAATGGTTGAAATCTATCTATCTCTAACTGCTTTGAACTAAGAAATAATTTCTGATTTTCTGGTATAACATTGCTCCTGCAATGGTTACACAGAGTGTCCAATCAAACCCAAACTAGTCGGTTGACAGTTTCCCATCTGTATATCTCTTATGTGATGAAAAAAAAACTAAATCCTATTTGCTGCACTCCACACCCTAGTATGCTGATTAAGTTAATCTAGAAGTTGAAGTTCGAGGGTAAACAGATGGGCTAGACAACATTACTTGTGCTCTATAGACCAGCCAAACAACCAAAACTAGATGGTTTAGATCTTACATTACACAGAGAGGTAGAGATTAATCACCTTTGAAGAAAAAATTAGCTTTATTTATTAATCAAAGATTTACGAATCAACTTATTTACGTACCAGCCGAGTCCTAGAAGCTGGAGTTGCTTTGTTCTGCCCACGAATGGCAGAAAAGCATTGAGGTGTGGGAGGATTGGTCCGGATTTGGAGCAGATTATCCTCTCTCTTCTGTTTCACATTTTCCAAATTTAGAGAGATGGGAACATTCTCTCCCTCGTTTAATCTTCTGCAATAAATTTACACCATGGTTATATGATCAAAGTCTCATTTTGTGCAACTTCACTTGTTGTAGACAAGAAAAATGAAAAATAGAGAATGAATAAACTAAACTTACTTTTGAATCCTTTGCTTCTGCTTCACAACACTACAACTCTTTGATCCTGATTCCTCCCTGCTTGATTCAGAAAAAGGCTTCCTCTCCTTATCTCCAACATTTGATAATCCATTATCACACTCATTTTTCACTTCTTTTTCTTCCTTCGATATATCTACATTATCCCTTTCCCTCGTCCTAGTCGCGATTCTTTTCAATTCACTGCAGAACTCTGTGAATTGATTTAGAATATCGCGCCTAGCGAATAAGTTTCGAGCAGAAGGGGTGCTTCTCAGCCTAGGAGGCTCATTTTTTGGCTGTGCGTCATCTATTAATGGCTTCTTCTCTGCGCTTGATTTGATTGATGCTTTGGTTGACTTGGCTTGGTGGTTTGGAGGAGTCCGAATATTTGGGTTCTGATTTTCACGATCTTCTTTGAATTTGGCATTACTATACGAAGAAATTGGAAACTGTGTGAGCCCTCTTCTCTTCAATTTCGCATCCCTGAATTACGTGAAGAAAAAAGGAGATAAGAAAAGAGATCTGTAATCTTAAAGAAAAATGAATCCTGTTAGATTGCTAAATTGTATGGTTTTCTTCGCACCTTTGATTTCGATCATCCGCTGAAAGAGCTTCAAGAACATGACCTGAACTTGAAAGCTTCAAGAAGGCGAGGAGAAATGGAAAGTTTAGGAAGAGGATTTTATATAAATAAAATTAAAACTCTGAATGGGATCTTAGAAAATCAACAGCTCGACTGAGCTAAAACCCTAAGCTAAAAATATCTAAAGATACTAAAATCTTGATATTCTATAACATCTTGGATTTTCTTGACAATAGACGGAAAATAAAAAGAAATGAAAGAAACTCGGGCCCGAACCTTTGGCGGTGTAAATCTGAGGAAGTCATCAGGTGTCTTCGGGTGCTTGCAATCTGCAAAAACAAAATCAAAGACATTTCTTCAGAAACAAAGAAAATTACCGGACCGCTCATTGCAAAAGCCGAAGAAGAGCTCGAAGGCTACCGGGGCGGCAAAACCAGGCATCTTCGTCGATAGAAGCCTCCAACGAAGTGAAATCGACCCACATCGGAGCGTTTATATGCTCGTACAATTGATCTTCAACGAATTTCCACTCCAATCTTTTCCAGTCGATTTTCGCCGGCTCCATTTCAATTCGCCGCAGGTCCTCAAAGCCCAGAAACAGAAAGAGACGGAGGTTTTCTCTACTGTTGAGCGGAAAGGCTATGGAGGAAAACGAGGAGAAATGTAACCGTTAGTAATTAGTATACACTCGCCATCTGTGTGAAGCTTTTTAGTGGGAGTTGTTAATTTCCGACCGTTGGTGTCACCCTCTTTCTAACGTTACGTCAAAACATCTGACTCAGATCTAACAACTAACAATATTCTATGTATATATATATACATATACATGTGTGCCCGCTATTTATATGTCTGTATACGTATATACATGTATGTATATGTATATTGTGGTTTATTTATTATAATACTTTTATGACATGTTAAAATATAAAATCATGGTATAAATGAAGCATTACCATAGTTTTAAATAAATGAATTTTATTGTAAAGCTTAAGTAGGAGTATGCAAAACCGAACCGGAACCGGTGAAATCGGTTCGGATCGGGTCGGTTTTGAGCATAATGAAACCGAACTTCGGTTCTAAATTGCAAGAACCGAAAAAGATCGGTTCGATTTTCGATTTGGATCAATCAAAACCGATAGAAACCGAATCAAACCGAACTGATGAAATCGGTTTCTAAGGTTCTGTGTTGTGCACAGAACCGACTGTGCTATGCACAATTCTGTGCGACTTGCGAGATCTCAAGCAGTCGAACAAGAAGGAAAGTGAGAGACAGTGACGGCTAGCTCTCTGCGAGAGCTCGAGCAGTCGTGTGACCGACGGACGGAGGCACGGAGAAGAGAGTGAGCGACAATGCGAGAGACGATCGTCGATTCGAAGGCACGGAGCTCTCTGCTCTGTATCGACGACTCGGCGCGAGGAAGAAATGCAGCTCGTGCCTCGTAGTCTGTAGTCGTGGACACCGACGGTTGAAAATGGAGATTGAAAATGGGTTGTAGTCTGCTGTCTGCAGATTGGAGAACGGAGACTGCGGAAGCCAAAAATCAAAATTAGGTCTTTCACTCTTTTAGGGAAATTTTTGGGTTTTAATATTGTCAAGAACCGGAACCGAACCGAAACCGAGCTGGAACTTTCTGTTCGGTTCCGGTCCATTTTTTGACTAGTTTTGGCCTGCAACCTCAAAACCGAAATCTGATCGGTCCGGTTCGGTTTCTCTCTAAAATTGAACCGAACCGATATTTGTCCACCCCTAGATATTGTTATGTGACAAATACTAGGTTTTGATGTTATTTGTTTATATTAATTAATTTATTCGCAATTATTTATAATGAATAATTGAAGATATTTTTCTTGTCAATTTACCACACTATTAATAGTACGATGAAAATTGAACATATATGCCTTCCCAAAAGTCTAATTCCAAAATAATTGAATAACGTCGAAAGGAAAAACACGATATGACAGAAACTCTAATTCTACAAAGTCATTGAATAATGCCAAAAATGAGAAAACAACCAAAATAAATATCAGATCATTTAGGAAACCAAATAAAAACTAATAATTGCGTAAATAAAATATAAATTAACTTCAACTGTGAATTTGAGATCTAAAACAACGATTTTTAGGCCATTACCTTAATTTTCCCACTGCCTCCTCATATTTGATTAACTTTGTCAAACAATAACACCCTTTTACTAACCAGTCAGCTAAATTTTCAGCCTTCCGATCATCATTGACAATGACAACATCTGAGTTAGCTTCAGCATCTGTACCTTACTTTTCACTATATACGACAAAATAATTTGGCGACATCATCAATTGTTTTTTTGCACCATCACCCGACTTTTTTTTATCCTTGATAGAGGCCGAGCGACCAAAGTGGATTGGCCAAACTTCATTTTCTTCCTCCACGCCCCCATAGAACTCTTGTACTCTCCAAGATTTCCAAACGGCACGAAGCAATTCGAGCCCGAAGGAAAACAAGCACCCCCACCATTGAGAAGAAGCATGTAAAAAGTGTTAGAATTTGGTGTGACCCGAATTCTAGTTGGGTCGGGTCGAGCCCGTATATCAATATTAGGGTTTTATGTTTTCTCTATATATTGATACTTGAGTCGCAAAACTCATTGTACCGAATTGTTATTAGTGATTCTCTCCTCTGCCCGTGGTTTTTTCCCTTTCTAGGGTTTCCACGTAAAATTCGGTGTCCATTATTTTTTCGTTTTTCTTTTTCGGTATTTTCTGAATCGTTCATTACAGGTGGATTAGAGCGTCTAATCCTAACAACTGGTATCAGAGATTCAAGGTTGAAGTGGTTTTCGAAAATCAGGATTTGATTCTTCGAAGGGTATTGAACGATTTCAGGTTTGCAATATCGAACTATTATTGGGTTTGTAATTTTGTTCGGTGGAATTTTGCGAAGGAAGAAGGAATTGAAAATTTGCAATTTGGGAAAAAGGAAAAGGAAATATAAAACAAAAAAAAGGAAAAAGAAAAGAAAAGATTTGTTTTTCTTTTCTGTTTGGTCTTTTCTTTTTCGACAGAGGAGGTGTAAAACAGAGGAGAGCCCGAGCGCGAAGGAGGAGCCCGAGCCGCGCACGACAGAGAAGAAGGTCGCCGCCGCCATTCAGAAGCGCAGCGCGACCCGCCGAGGAGAACAGAGGAGAAGCCGCACGCGCATCTGAGGAGAAAAGTAGCTCAGCTCGCCGCAAAGAACAACGAGAAACAGAGGAGAAACGCCGACCGTTCTTCAGCATCTCGCCGCCGATCTGCTCCGACGTAGACCCGAGCAGATTCCACCGCCGATCGTGAAAGTCCGCCGCCGATCCAAGCCCCGATCCGAGTTCAATCTCAGAGCAGTTTTGTGTTGGTTGGAGATTTATTTCAAAATTGGAAATTTTTACATGTCAGGATCTGCTTCTTGGAACTTTTGGGTGTTCTAGTTATTGAATTTCTTGGGATGAAATTTCGGTGATTAAAGCTGACGGATTTCAGAATTTATTTGGAATTTCTGTTTATGTGAAATTGTGTTGGTGAGATCTGATAATTGGGTGGATCTAAAGGTACTGTGGAGATTAATGATTGGGGCTGAGATATTTTTTGGGATATTTTTGGAAATAAAATTATCTGGTTTTTTGGGGAGACTTGGATTAATTATTGGGTTGAATAATTAATCGGATACTATCGGCTTGTTGGGCAATTTTGATTGGTTCAGAATATTCTGCAGGATTTATTCTGATTTTCAAAGAGGAGCAATTTTGGGAAAATATTTGGACAAGGTTATCGATTCAGATATTTTCAGGCTCGGATAATTTATTTGGCAGATTTATTGATATTGTGGAGATTGATTATTGGGGTTGAATAATTGATCAGGAAATATCAGTTTTGGGCATTGATTATTGATTCAATGGCAGGCGAAGATAGCACAGGTCACGGTATTGAAAAATTCAATGGAACAGATTTTGCGTTCTGGAGAATGCAAATTGAGGATTACTTGTACGGAATGAAACTTCATCTTCCTTTGAGTGCGAAACCAGAGAAGATGGAAGACGGTGAATGGAATCTCCTTGATAGACAGGTTTTGGGAGTCGTCCGATTGACGCTAGCCAAAAGCGTTGCTCACAACGTGGCGAAGGAGAAGACCACCGCGAGTTTGATGAAGACTCTGTCTGATATGTACGAGAAACCGTCTGCGAATAATAAGGTATTTCTTATGAAGAAGCTTTTTAATCAGAAGATGATTGATGGTGCTTCTGTCGCAGCGCATCTGAATGAGTTCAATACTATTGTGAATCAATTGCTATCTGTGGAAATTGATTTTGATGATGAGGTTCGTGCCCTAATTTTGTTGGCGTCTCTACCGAATAGTTGGGAGCCTATGAGAGCTGCAGTTAGTAACTCGGTTGGAAGTGCTAAGCTGGTATTCACCGATGTGAGGGATCGTATTCTTGCCGAGGAGGTTCGTAAGATTGATTCTGGTGTAACATCGACAGGTTCAGCTCTGAATGTTGAAAGTAGAGGCAGAAGTCAAAGAAAAGGTCTGGGCAACAGAAATCGAAATCAGAGGAAGTCCGGAAAACACGCCAACTTTGAGTGTTATCATTGTGGTAAGAAAGGACACATAAAGAGATTTTGTCACAAGTTTCTTCGGGAGAATCTGGTTGCCCAAGGAAAGGAAAAGATGTTCGAAGAGGGTGACATAAACGAGGAGGCAGACACAGCCACCGAGGAGTCCTTCAGTGTGTACAACGAGGATGTTGTAAATTCTGATTGCCAAGATACGAGTTAGGTGATCGATAGTGGCGCTTCTATACATGCCACTTCGCGGAGAGATTTCTTTACGTCCTACACTTCGGGAGACTTTGGAAGTGTGAGGATGGGAAATGGTGACATTGCAAAAGCCATTGGTATGTGAGATGTGCGTTTGGAGACCAACATCGGCAGCACCTTGGTTTTGAGAGGTGTGAAGCACATCCCAGATATCCGCAAGAATTTGGTCTCGACTGGCAAGCTCGACGACGAAGGGTTTGGCAACACCTTATGTGATGGAAAATGGAAGCTTACCAGAGGTTCATTGATTGTGGCGAGAGGAGAAAAATACTCCTCATTATATGTGATGCATGCGACGATCGCGGGTTCCACAGTCAATGTGAATGTGACGGGTAATAAGGCTGCAAAATTTGTGAATTCACCTTCTAAGAGAAAGGTTAAGAAGACTCGGAAGAAGTCAGTTTCTCGGGTGAAGTTCAGGTTGGGATCTGAGGGTACATCAGAGCCGGTGAGTCAGCCTATTACAGATGTTCAGTCATCAGGTTCAGTTTCACGTCAGAGTGGTATCGTCAAAGGCAGAACAATGCAGAAGGTTAAAACTTCGGGACGATATGATGAAACTGTGAGTTATGTATTGAATGTGTTCGAGAGTAACGATTCCTGTGTGGAGTTTTCGACATGTTCAGATAGAGTTCGTTGCAGCAACTCTGATAGTTCAGTGATACCATGGAGGAGGAGATGTGATTTCTTCTCAGGTAAATCTCTCAAGTTTAAGCGGGGCTTAAACTTGATCGGTATCGGATGCTGAGTTGGCCCATTTGGGGCCTTTGTGGTAGAAGAGCTTTTTAATGGTGTTTTGTAAATTTGTTTCCTTGCACCGGAATTTCGTTGAAGGTGGAGATTGTAAGAGTTCAGTGTTCTGGATTCAATTTTGTTGGGCCGAGTAGCCCATTGGATCTCTCTTGTGGAATTCGTGTCAAGGTGGAGTTTGTTAGAATTTGGTGTGACCCGAATTCTAGTTGGGTCGGGTCGGGCCCGTATATCAATATTAGGGTTTTATGTTTTCTCTATATATTGATACTTGAGTCGCAAAACTCATTGTACCGAATTGTTATTAGTGATTCTCTCCTCTGCCCGTGGTTTTTTCCCTTTCTAGGGTTTCCACGTAAAATTCGGTGTCCATTATTTTTTCGTTTTTCTTTTTCGGTATTTTCTGAATCGTTCATTACAGGTGGATTAGAGCGTCTAATCCTAACAAAAAGAATTCTCCAACCTATGATTTTGTTTTGTCTCTACATTCGAAAAGGTACCAAAAATGCATACTTACTAAAATATTTAGTACTACACGTCCATTTTCTGATGAAAAATATAACAATATCTCATGAAACATTAGCACCAGACATCATACCTTCAAAAATCATTGCTTGATTGATACCCCCAAGAAGATTATCAAATGCTGCTTTTCTCTTTGACTGCGCTGACGATGAAACAAACACATAGTCATACTTAACTGCAGATGAGCTTTTCAACCCTGCTACACCATCGTATACGGGCTGATCATATATAATAATATATTGGAGGATTCATCGACTGTGCACCTGTATTACTAGAACCCACTGGAACATAGAGTCAAAATTGAAGTCTGCATTGCCTTGATGGCTCTCCAATTTGTTCTTAATCGAATAAAAGTTAATAATTGCGAAATTAAAATCTAAATTAACTTCAACTGCAAGTTTGAGGTCAGAAACAACTGTTTTTGGGCCCAAAAGTGGTCGGTCACAGATGACTAGAAATCTGACCTTAACTTTTTCACTGCCTAAGATCTGATTAACTTTGTTAGATAAATAATACATTTTTTGCAAACAAGTCAACCAAATTTCGAACTTTTGATACGAGAACATTTGAGTTGACTTCAGCACCAATACCTTGTTTTCCACTATTATATGACAGAAAATTTTAGACGCATCATCAATAGATTTTTTTTGCACCGTCGTCTGTCTTTTCTTCATTCTTGATAGAGGCCGAGCGGCAAAGGTGTATTGATAAAGTTGTGTCCATCTAGCTTTTGCATTCAAAGAACAACAGTTATCGATAGTAAAAAAAGTAATAATAAGATATAAGGAACAGAGAAATAGAATTTACTTTTACCAGGAAAGTCAATAAAGTCTAACGAATAAGATAATTGACATTTTTTCGTGATATATCATTTATCTGAGTAAATATATCAAACTATGTTAATTAGTATAAATAAAAATCAATAACCATTTGTGACGCAGTGAGATGGAAAGAAAAAATACAATTCGAGAAAAACTCTGATTTTAAAAAGTCCTTGAATAATTGAATAACGTCGAAAACATGAAAACAATCAAAATAACATCTGACTTAACTTCAAATGCCAATTTGAGGGCAGAAATGTTTTTTTTTTTTGGCCGAAAGTGGTCGGTCGCGTGTAACCAGAAACATAGCCATAATTTTCTCATTGTCTAAAATCTGATTAACTTTGTCAGATTAATAACAGAGAGAAGTGATGGTCAAAGATTAACAAAAGAAATGATATATGTGAATAAGCAGTTTGTATTTTGAGAGACAGATGAATTAAGTGGTATTAAATCGAATAATAATACTACGTATATTTTTTAATTTTTATATTTGTTATGTTAAAAATGTAAAATTATAGAGTAAGATTACAAAACAAACGTAATATTATTTTAGAGCCAAAGCTGTTCGTTGTAATTATGTTATAAGAATGATAACTAGGTTTACCCATATGATGCATATATTGTGGCTCGTATACACCCATACAACTAAAGAATAAATAATAATAAAAAAAAATTTAATATTGTGATTAAAAATAATATTTTATCATTTATTCTACTATTTTTAAAATTTATTGACGGTCAATCAGTAATAATAATATTTAAAATAATAAATTATTCATTTATAATTTATTATATTAATTACATAAATAATTATTTCACGTTACCAACGTCAACAAAGAAGACAATAGGAAAATAAATACCCGCTCCAACAAACAAATCAATGTTACTGACACTTCTTGGGGAATCCATTATAGGACGAGATCATTGATGGGCATCAAACGATTGTATTTTTCAGTGAAGTATGACAATAACTGATTTCAATAAATATCTAAAAGTGACATGGTGCTAAACCCAGACTTAATATTGTCATAAAAAAGCATGTAAAACCCAATTTTAAGACACTAGACTCGATATTATGAGCGATAATTGAAAGGATAATCATCATCATCATTCGGGCAAGAGAATAAAAATTATAATCATCAGCTTGATCACCAAACGAAACTACCAAGAGAAGTAAATATCTCTCAAAACACTCAATTAACTTCAAAAAGCCACAGTGGCATCACTTGCCACACAAATAAATCATGTCTGTGATCAAAATAAGTCCAATTGCTAGATTGGGTTCAGGATTCACAGCCTAAAGAAACTGAATTATTGAAGGAAAATTGTGGCAGACAAAGTCCTCGTACCTCAAAAGATTTTCACCATCATCTAAACTAAATAATTTGGGGGGGCGTGGGGAATGATGTTTCTGCTTAAGCACCACCAGATCCATATTTCTTTCCGAAGACTATCAGCTGTAACTTATCATAACCTGCAAGCACACCAGCACCAGCAACAGCACGGAGGATGTTTGCGCCAGCACCCTTGAAGAGAGACCTTGCACCCTCATTCTTCAAAATCTGCGAAAATGCATCCAATGAGCTCTTGTACTTGACTGCTTCACCGGATGTCATCATCATTCTTCTACGAACAGTGTCAATTGGGTATGATGCAAGGCCAGCACCATTAGTGATGAGCCAGCCAAGGGCAAAGCTAGCAAAGAAGCTATCCTGTAATTAACAGAAACACTATGTTATAATCACTTGGAAAGAAAATAAATAATTGTTCCAAAAACCATTTGAATTAACACACAAGAACTTTATTTTTAATTGAAGTTCTATGGAAAAGGAACTCAAACAGCATCATCTATCGCTGCCACAAATTATATTGGTATTAGGAAACACAACGAATCTCATACAACTTTCAATTATTAGTTACTAACTTGTATACTATTCACAAGAAAGACCAACAAGCACTTGTGATATAAGGGATATTATCAGAGTAAAAAAGGTGTTTTCAGCTTATAAATGAAAGCCAATGACATAATGTTTCTACCACTTAGTTGTAATCATGTTGAAATGCAGAAAGTAAAAGGTTCACTGACCTGCAATGATCCAGTCAAAAGAACTGGCTTCAGGGAGTCGTACATTCCAAAGTACAGACCACGGTACACAATGATACCAACACAAGAAATGTTGAATCCACGGTAAAGACCAGCAATACCATCAGATTTTAACGTCTTCCTGTAGACATCAATCAGGCCATTGAACTGTCTTTCTCCACCTTTCTTTGCAGCTTTTGCATCATTGGCCAAACGAGTACGAGCATAGTCAAGAGAGTAAACAAATAGAAGGGATGAAGCACCGGCAGCACCACCTGATCCCAAGTTGCCAGCAAACCATTTCCAGTAACCATCTTTGTCTTTTTTGAAGTTGAAAAGCCTCTTAAAGTAATCCTTAAATGCAAAGTTTAAGGCCTGAAGAAAATTTCAGACATTGGATTAAAAAGTGAAAAAGGAAGATGACCTGGAAACAAAAGGAAAAATAAGTTATCGAACTAATTACTTGAGTGGGAAAATATCGGATGACGTTAGCAGTGTTCCCCCTCCACAATGAAGCAAAACCTTCCTCCTTAATAGTTCGACCAAAGCAATCACCAATTCCTTTGTAAGGCTCAGAAAGTCTGCCAGATTTAATCATCTCATCCTGGTTCTGAATTAAAAGCTTGACACGCTCAATTGGGGCAGCTGCAGTTTTGGACACAGCAGCAGAGACTCCACCCATTAAGAAATCAATTATGAATTTGCTTTGCTCTTTTGGGGCTTGAACAAAAATAGGAGAAGCTGTTGATGCAACATTAGAGACATCAACGCCACTTCTACTTGATGGCACCAAAGGTAGCTGCAATGCACCATTGGAGTAGTTTCCATATCTAGCATGTCTCTGGTACAGCGCAGGATTTCTTAAGCTAGTAGCGTCAGAGCCATAAAAATCAGAGGAAACACAGGAACGGAGGTGGAACTGGCCAGCTACCTTCTGAAAGACAGTTGGATGTTGAACATGATCAACCATTTTTATCCTCCCTGTAACAATTACATTCAGCATTTAAAATTCTGATTTTGAGTGATCTTTTTCAAAATCTACCGTAGAGAAATATTAACAAAATCTTAATACTAAACTAAGGTAGTATAGACATAATCTGAAAAATAAAATGAGTGCTCAATGCTTCGGAGATAAAAGAATGACAATATCATAGCATCGGAGAGGAAATCTATAGTAAATGTCACAGTAATAAATTACAAGGCAAGTGCAACAAGAAAACAAAACTGAAACAGGGCCGTGAATAGAAAAAATACTTTTAACATGTAGTATGATTACCTCAATTCTATTTTTTTAGGAGGCGACAATTCGATGTACTAAATAGACACAGAAAAAGGTAAAGGAAACAGAACCATCTCAAAAACAATAGAACCCAAGAAACACTACCCACTACATTTACAACATATGTAATTTCTGGTTCTATTGGGCATTAACATGATGTCAACTCTAGAAAAAAAAAATGAAACAGGAAACGATGATAAAAATTAAAAAAATAAATGCATAGAATGGCGTGACAATCAGAGAATAAATGAAAATATCGAAGTTTAGTTCAACGAAGGAGATCAATATACAAATGCTATTGGAAACTTTAGGTTGCACGGAAAATTGATTATGCTAGTTTGCAGTAAGACATTAAATGAGAACAGTGAATAATAAAACTATGAATGAAGCCAACAAATTCAGTGTACGAGGACGAATTCGCACCAAAATTCAGAAGCGGTAGCCAATAACGACTTTTTAAGAAAATTCAGAAGCAGTAGCCAATATTTGGTGGTCTACGCAATAAACAGTCGACCAATCACAGCTACATAAGCATTACGTAAAGAGATCTAACACATAAGTCGCCTTAAAAGAAAAAATTAGAACGAAATGAGAAAGATTCACAATATCAAGAGGCATAGATCTATCAAAAATTTACCGGATACGGTACAAAATGCGCGAAAATGATATTATATCAGTCGATAAAAAGCAGATCTCAGACAAGCAGAAGACTAAAATTCCTTCACCTAGTAGTAGTCGAACAACCAAAAAATAGTATCAACAATAACGAGCAGATCCGAAAGAGAAAAAAAAAGTCACAAAAGCTGTAGATCGGAGATCAGAACGAAAGAAAAAAAAAGGAAAGCTTCAATTACCTTCGGAAACGACGGGTGGCTGCGAGTGTTTCGTGGAGGTCACCACCAATCGCGCGGGTAGCGTTGGGAAGGGAAGGAGATATTTTCGGTGATCGTAGAAGAGCGATTGGAGAGAAAAGGTCCATTTATAATGGGTGTGGGTCGGAGCTCCGTTTTTCGTCACGGACCCATGTTGACCCGCATTTGTTCGCTTCACTGCCGTCTGCCTTCCCACAATTGCATGGACGTTGGTAAGGCAAGCAATGGGTTGATTTAATTATTCAT
This sequence comes from Begonia masoniana, assembly GCA_022432975.1. Lineage (NCBI taxonomy): Eukaryota > Viridiplantae > Streptophyta > Magnoliopsida > Cucurbitales > Begoniaceae > Begonia > Begonia masoniana. The sequence continues at coordinate 5,041,169 of CM039516.1, read as the reverse complement.
AAAACTAATTATTATACTTTTCTTAAAAGGAGGCTGCCTGGGGATGCAAGTGTCTCTCGTTGGAAAAATGGGACAGCTCTAATTTGGTCAAACACTAGGCATTTTGACTTAGTATTCGAGTTGTCTTTGATTTCCAACGTGGTGGCACCGGTCAATCCAAGCCACCCGTCTAATTTATGTTCAAGAGAAGTCTTCGGCTTTAATTTTTAAAAAAATAATTAATATTTTTTCAACTGTAATTGAGACAATTTGAAATATTATATTATGGTAACTAAAGCGTGAAATTATGCGACACATGACAAACTGTAACTCCAGCTGAAGAACTCTAATTAAAGGCCCATTTAAATATACTGGGTTACAGCAGCTTGACCGAGTTCAGGCCGAGAGACCCTTAAGGAAGTAGCTTCTTCTTCTTTTTCAGTCAACGCGATTTTCCGACATCTCTGACCTTTCTTCTTTGGTACGAATCAAAAAACTAAAGTATCGATCCAAGATTTTTTAAAGAAAAAGATTCATTAAACGAGATGATACCTTGAAACAAATGTAAAAAAATTTTAGAGTAAAAAACGCTTCAACTGTTCATCTACGGTGGGGTGGGAAAAATATGATAAGTTTAGAGAGAGAGAGAGAGAGAGAGAGAGAGAGAGAGATTGATATCATCTGAACTGAGAGAAAAACACAAAAGCAGACGTAATTCCTCCTCCATGTTTAACGAAACAAAGGTTGGAAGAATGATGGCCCATGGCTTCTACTTCCGTGGCCGTCGCCATCACTACTCCCCCATTAAAGCCAGAAGAGCTTCTTGGAGTTTAGGTTGATGAGCTGTGAAGATAATGTCCATTTTTTTTCACGGGATTCCCGGGAATCGCTTGTTTTCTTCCATCAGCCGAAAGTTTGCAGTTTTTCAAGCTTTTACCTCCTTATCTTCCTTCCGTCACCTTTATATCTTCTTCTTCTTCCTCCTTTTTTTCCTTAGATTTTTCTTTTCATTCAATGCTTTTTATACCCTCGGAGTGGTCTTCGGAAACAAAGACTGAGATGGGTTTGAAGCAGTCCCTTGCCTTCTCTATCTTTCCTCCTTGCCCTCTTTAATTGAAGCTTCCATTTTTCCCTGTGCCTTCTTCCATTGGAAGAAGCAGTCTTTTTTCTCTTTGCCTGCGTATCTTTTATAAAAAACCGATGATTTTATTATAACAATATATTTTCAAATAAAATTTTGAGTTATTTGAATTATTGATGACTCGAATCTTTGTTGTTCATTAAAGTTCAGCCACGTGTGATTTTTTTAGCGAAACGATCAAATCGGTAAAAGTTGGAAGTTATCGTGTAAATGTAATTAGAAATCTGAAATTTACACCGGCTGAGTCATAATTACCTGGATTAGAGTTTGAGTTGCATTTGAATTTACGACCAATCACAATTTAAAAATTTATTTAATTTATAAAATAAGGTAATATTCAATTTAAACTTTGAAGTACAAGGTATTGAATAAAAATCACCTTAATGTAAAATTTCGAACGTTCTAAACCTTAAAGTATAGAAAATGGTTGATTTAAATTCTGTCGGCCCCCTGTTATTAGAGATCAGGGTGGTGACCTCTCGTTCTCGACAAAAAACATAGCAAACGACATCGAATTTTTTTTGAAATTTTCACCACGTGTTCAGCATATCATTAGAAGATAATTTGAAAAGTTTCATGATTCTTCAATACTTGTAGGATTTATTATAATTTTTTACGTCTATTTTATAAAATTATAATTAATCGTATAAGTGTTGAAAAATCACGAAAAGAGAAAAGAGAAAATAGAGTAAGAGAGCTGGAGAAAAGAGACCAAGAAGAAATCCGTGGAACAACCCACCGAAGTCCTAACCTTCAAGTCTTTGACATTGGTACATCATTTCTAAGCGTTTGTTTTGTTTTTAATGTTCAAATTTGATTTCAAGTTTTGATATCGACGTATGTGGGTTAATTTTAAGTCATGGAGTCATTGGCATAACTTTTTCGACCAGAAATGGTGGTGATGGGTGAGAAATTGGCATTTTTACAATTTGGATAACGAAAAAATGGAGGTTAAGTCGCGGCTGCTAAGTCGTGGCATGATGTCTGTTTGGGCAAGCGAACATGCGAGCACCAAGTGTGCGTTGCGACTTGCCTCAGTTAAGCCATGACACAACACAATAATTAGTGCTTGGGCTTTTCTTGAACATATTGTGAGCCTGTTTTTTAGGATTTTAGTCAGGCCTAGATTGTTGTCGCCTTTACGAAGTTCGTATTGTTTCGGTTTCTTATGAATTGGGTTTCTGATCTTGCTATATGATGTGAATCCTACATCGGTTCTAGAGGGTTGTCTGGGTTAGTATATATGTTTGATCAAAACTTCCACTATTGAGTTAGCTTTAGTGGTGGAATTAGAGATTTTTCATATCATTTGGTATCAAAGCCTAACCTCTGTGGGTCAGAGTGAACACATCCAACAAATCGTCGACTGAGGCAGTTCCCTTTACAGGTTCAATAGATCACCGATTAAGGCAGTCACCTTTAAAGGGTGTGGGAATGATATGAATCTCACATCGGTTCCACAGAATTGCCTAAACTAGTATATATGTTGGGTCCAAACCTCTACTATTGAGCTATTCTTTGTAATGGAGGGATTTCTCGTATCACTATAGGGATCACCCAATAACTATAGTCTTTTGTTTGGAATTTCAAAGTCAGATTTGTTTAGGTTTCGAAGATGTTTCAGATTCGAGCACGTCCTTGATAGCGTGTTCCATCTTGTCGTAGACAATCATTGTCGAGATAGAGTTTATTTTTACTGTACTTCATGTGCATCATAGTTTTCAAAATCCATATACATGTACTGCGTGAAAGTATTTTGTTTGTACGCTCGACATGATATTGGGACAACAATAGTGTGTCTTTAGGTTTGAAACTCTAAACCTCATCAGGGTGTTTATATGTTTGTTCAATGAGCGATTTACTAGTATGTGGACAATTAATATTTTTTTCTTTCACGCGCCTTGTGGGCATTAGACATGTGTAAAGAGTTCATGCATGACCTTATTTTTACTTAGACTGTTTTCAACCAAAAAAAAAAAAATTGTGACACTATTTTTATATAGATACATATATAAGTAGCAATGTTTTTTAGATTCACCTTGTCGTTAGCTCATGAAGTCTAATTTTTAAAATGATAAAAAAAATTGATGAATGTAAATCCATGAATTGCATTTGCTTCACTGACTCATTGTTTTAAAATAAAATGATAAAACTAATTTTGCATGTATTGATATAATATAAGATTTCATATTGAGATAGTTGCTCAACCCAAAAGACTCTTCTTTTTCTAGGAGGGGATCGTGGAGGCCAGAAGTAACTGATTGCTGAGGAGTTTTTCCTTTGTTTCTTTTCTTTTTCATTTCGAGTGCTTTATGTGGAATCTATGATCTTATTACAATATTGTCTGTTCAGAGCCTAGCCCGCATAATTTTGTTCTTAGGATTAGCCTAAAATGTATTATACTAGTTAGAGATGAGAATTCTACTTATAAATAATTCATTTTCTACTATCCCAAGCGATGTGAGATTGTGCACCTTCAATTGTATGAGTTCGACCTTTACAATCAACAGAATATTAAATCGTCATTACTTTCGAAGTGTAGGTTGTCACAATTTCCTCTCTTTGGGGGGCCGACGTCAATGTCAGACATACTTTTGGTTGAGCTTTGGCTCTGACACCATTAGTAAAGTATGCAATTATTGTAATACAATTGTTTGTTTCGGTTCAAAGTCTGCACAAGTTTATTCTTGGGGTACAAATCAAAACGTGTTATAATAGGTATGAATGAGTTTTACTTATAAAAACTATTAACTTTCTACTTTCTCAAGTGATGTGAGATTGTGCACCCCTTGGTATGAGCCGAATCATCACAATCAATAGAATATTGGTTCGTCATTGCATTTATAAGGTAGGTTGTTATAATCTCCACCCCTTGGGAGGCCAAACATCCCTACAGTCACACTTCCAGTTGGGCTTCGACTTTGATATTATTTGTAGAGTCATTAGTTTTTCTAATATAATATTGTCCACTTTGAGTTGCATCCCGAACAGTTTTGTTCTTGAAGTTAACATAAAACGTATTGTATTAGGTGAGAAGAAAAATCTTATAAACTTTTCATTTTTTATTTTCTCCAGCGATGTGAGATTGTATAAACTCATTGATATGGGCTGGACCAACACAATCAACATGATGTATTAAGACTTTTGATCCTTTTTTTTTATCTAATATTATATTGGGTGTAAGACACTATATTTCCTATAGAGACTATTTGACTTGTATATATTGCATTATCTTTACATTGTGTGATTATTATATGGATCTTGGCTTATTTTTTGTCGACTATGACATTATTTTGGTTCAGTCATCCGTCACAAGACGAAGCTTAATTTGGGCAATCAGTTACTCTCAGAATATCAAGTCACTTAACCTGGTGTTTTTGGATAGCCCCGCCGCGGATTGTGACATTTTCCCTCTGCATATATTTCATGGATGAAATGTATCTGGTATAAGCTATGTCGAGCTCTCTTTTTCTTTGTTTTCCATCCTGATCAATCCTTTTCATTCGAAAGTATAGCATGGACTTGCTTTGCTACATGTCTTTTCATTATCCAATAAAACTTAGGCAGAACCATTAATCATTTTCTTTTCGAAATGTTATTCTGAAGCAAAGCTTAGAAAACTGTTCGCATAAAGAGTGACATGACATGCATCGATAGATGAACAGTGAGTTTCAATGATGATAGTATTTGAGTGAGTAATTGCATGCCATGCAAGTCGTTTTCCTATACGTCGCCTTCACATGTACTGCTACTCATCATCATCATCATCTCTCCCTCTCTCTCTCTCGGAGTTTCATCCAAATTGACTGCTTTATGCACCAGTCTCTCTTATCTTCAATCTACTTTTATTCCTCCTCTGTCTTTTAAACCCTCTCGCTTTCTTATAATTCCACTGGTTTTAGATCATTAAAAAGCATTCTAAACTAGGAACTTTTGCCTTCTGTTAGTGGCATTAAAGGTATGTCATACTAAAAATTAATGGTCTACATTTAGTAGAACAGTGTTGAAACAAATAACTTTAAAACTAAACTCAAACTCATAAAATATTAAAAGACATGGGTTTAGATACTTTGAGTGAGGATTTATTCGATGTGATTCATTAGAGAGCAAAGAAACATACAGCGAGGGAAATAGTATCACTGATCTGAATTCAGAAACAGGCAGATAGAGGTGACAGGCTTCTGTTTCTTACTTTTGGGTAATCTAAACGAGGGGAAAATTTGAGTAAATTTCTTATGAAAAATTACTGCAAAGAACAAAGAGTGAGGAGACAGAAAATTCAAAAAAAAAAAAGAAGAAAAAATTGAGAAAAGAAGATAAGAACAACCTGAAAGTCTCTTGCAGTCCTTGTTTCCAAGCAAAAACACACCCACTCGTGGAGTATAGAAGACATTAAACGTATCAAAGCATGGAGTTTGGTCAAGAACAGGCTCCCCATTCTTATGGGAACTCCTTAAAAGATTTAATCAGACTGTACTTGAATAAAAAATGTGAAAAATAACGTACCAAAAGAGGAAGAAAGTTTCAATCGGACATGCTTTTTTTTTTCCATTTTCTATTTTAAATTCATCTGCAAAGTTTATTGGTTTGTGTCGTTTTGTATGTTTTTTAACATGAAAACCAGTAATTAGGGTAATAATAAATTTGTCTGTCCGAGAAAATACGAAAGAAATTGAGCTCGCCCACCCAAACAAATGCTGGATGAATTGAGAACCTGCAGAAACAGTTTGCTTGAAAGAATACGAAGGAGAATAGAGATGTCTGGTGAGTGGTGTCTAATAGTCTCAGAATGCTCTCTCTCTCTCTCTCTCTCTCCATCTCTTTTGAGTTATTGGGACAGCCATTATGTCTAATCTTTGACTTTTCTCTTCAGCTTTTTCTTTCACCCTTTCTATATACTTCACCTGGTCTGTAAAAAACAATTTTCTTCTCCGCAGAGGTGTAATTTCTTGACTTCCTTCCATACTTTTACGTTTAAATTCATCTATAAGTGCTCTCGTCTCTCTCTCTCTCTCAAGTTATATATTACTGTACTGGAGTCTGGAGTGTGGAAGAACTTCAAAGCACAGCCTCACCACACAAAACCTAGCTTTTTGGTTGAAAATCTTCAACTATGGCAGACCCTTATTCCAATTTCTTCAATGGCTGGTTCAACTCTACGTCTGAAGCTCCTCGCTTTTCTTTCCCCACTTCTTACTACTCACAACCCTCTTTCAATCTTTCTTCTCCTTTTCCCAGCTCGAACAAGGACGACGACGACATGTTAATTACCAGTACTGATGCTACTAATTCATCCTTTCAATCTCAGTCCTTATTTTCTTCATCGCCTCCTTCTATACAAGCTCTTCCTTTGATAAACCAACTAAGCCCAGAAAATTACGCGAACTCAAGCAACGGAACAATGAACGAGAAAGATGGGAGGAATTATGGCAATGAAGAAGAAGACGATGAGTCTTTTTCTATAGCCCTAAGTATAGGCCTTCCTTGTTCTAATTTGGATTTGGAAACCAGAGAACTCATTTCGCCGCCATTTTCGTACTTGGGCGAGAAGGATGAAAGCCGTTTGGTTTCGGATTACCCATTGTACAGATTAAACAAGGGTCAGTATTGGATTCCAACCCCTTCGCAGATTCTCATTGGTCCTACTCAATTTTCATGTCCACTTTGCTCTAAGGCTTTTAACAGATACAACAATCTCCAGGTATATACCTAATTTGTAGATGATCCACGAGCAATGGATTTTCATTCTTCAACTTTTCCTTTTCTCTCTCTACTACCTTCTTCTACAGATGGATTATGAATTACCCATTTCTTCTCGTGGGGAATTAAACCTATTATCAGTGTTTATAATGATTTTGGCTTCAACCTACTTATTTGCTCATATGTTTATGAATAAAAACCTAGTTTAACTATTGAGAGCTGAAGATGCTTCGTCTTCTGCAATAGCTTTGATAGCTCTCTTCTTCTCCTTTAGGATCTTGACTTACCCACTTGCTGTGTCTCAAAACATTGTTACAAAATGGCTTATTTTGATCATTCAGATCCAAGGTGCTTGATCTTCTCTAATAGTTTCTTGATTTTCTTCTTGCAACTTTGTTTTCCTCTCTATTTCTCTCTCTCTCTCTCTCTCTCTCTCTCTCTCTCTCTCTCTCTCTCTCTCTCTCTCTCTCTCTCTCTCTCTCTCTCTCTCTCTCTCTCTCTCTCTCTCTCTCTCTCTCTCTCTCTCTCTCTCTCTCTCTCTCTCTCTCTCTCTCTCTCTCTCTCTCTCTCTCTCTCTCTCTCTCTCTCTCTCTCTCTCTCTCTCTCTCTCTCTCTCTCTCTCTCTCTCTCTCTCTCTCTCTCTCTCTCTCTCTCTCTCTCTCTCTCTCTCTCTCTCTCTCTCTCTCTCTCTCTCTCTCTCTCTCTCTCTCTCTCTCTCTCTCTCTCTCTCTCTCTCTCTCTCTCTCTCTCTCTCTCTCTCTCTCTCTCTCTCTCTCTCTCTCTCTCTCTCTCTCTCTCTCTCTCTCTCTCTCTCTCTCTCTCTCTCTCTCTCTCTCTCTCTCTCTCTCTCTCTCTCTCTCTCTCTCTCTCTCTCTCTCTCTCTCTCTCTCTCTCTCTCTCTCTCTCTCTCTCTCTCTCTACTTTGTTCTTCGTTTGGATTTGACATACCCATTTTCACTTACTGTGAATCTAAAGCTACTTACTGTTTTTACTTCATTTGGAGGATTGAACAGATTGTTTGAGGACACTTCTTACTTTCAAAACCATTATTTTACTGTTCCTAATGAACTTTGGTCATTAAAAGGTAGCTTGTTCGGCTGATGCAGATTGAAAAATGCTTCATCTTCTCTGATAATATAATCCAATCTGATCAGACTTCTTGTCATTGTTCACTGATTGATTGAACTTTTCGTAAATTGTTCCTTTCTTTTTGGTACTTTGGAAAATTGGACTGTACTCTGTGAAACAAAAATGACAAGATTAACAGTTGGCTTTTATGAAGCTTTCTGAAAACTGTAGAGTTTTGACACTTCTGTAATCTGAACAGTGGATTTTGCCCAAAAAAAAGTATTGGCTGTACAGTGAGTTTCATAAAATCTCAGGAAAAATTATATTAAACATTTACAGGTATATATTTTAAAATAATTAATATCAAATTATCAGCTTTTAATCTTGTTTTTCACGTCTAAGTATATCTGGGTTTCTTCTTCATCATCTTCGTCTTCCTCTTCTAAATTTCCAGATGCATATGTGGGGACATGGATCACAGTACAGAAAGGGGCCAGAGTCGCTGAAAGGAATCCAACCAACGGCCATGTTGAAGCTCCCTTGCTACTGCTGTGCATCAGGCTGCAAATACAACATCGACTACTCTCGATCCAGGCCGCTCAAAGATTTCAGAACCCTTCAAACCCATTACAAAGAAAGCATGGGATGAAACCCTTCACCTGCAGAAAATGCAATAAGCCTTTTGCTGTGAAAGGCGACTGGAGAACGCACGAGAAGAACTGTGGAAAAATTTGGTATTGCTTTTGTGGCTCCGATTTTAAGCACAAACGGTCGCTGAAAGATCACGTCAGGGCTTTCGGCCATGGCCATGGACCTGTCGGCCTTAATTTCTTCGAGGATGAGAATGATCCTGCGTCTGAAGTTGAACACGATGGTGATAATTCAACGTGATGCCTATATATTATTACCTTGTTATTAGTTATGGAATATTAAATTGAGCGAAGTTTTTAGGCTGTATATTCTCCTCCTCCTCCAGTCCTCCTTACCGTCTGTGTAAGAACCATATGCTCAGTAATTGGGCCAATAGTTTGATTTTTTTTACGGGCTTCCATCAATCCATGGCCTTGTTGTTACCCAAAATTGGACTGCCCCAGAAAGTTTATCTTCGCCTAATCCATCTCTCTCTCTCTCTCTGTCTCTTCGGGGGAAAGCAAATGAAGCTTCACATGGCTATGGCGTACAGATATTACCAGACACAGATTTTCTGCAGTTCACCAATTGGACCAAACATCAAATCCTACTCAACTTTCAATCAGATCAAACGACCAAAATCAACCCAAATCCAATCGAAGAAACGATGCTTGAGATGCAACACCCTTTACTCAGACCACGACAATTCCCCCGCCGCTTGCTCCTTCCACGGCCACATGACCGGTACTGACTCTCTTCTTTCTCGCTCATCTTTCCTTCTCTCCGGGTAATCGCCATTTCGGATCGAGAACACAGCTTGATTGGTCATTTGCAGGAGAGAAGGGTTTCTTTTCACTGGCTCCACCTCACCAAGGAATTGACGGGGAGTGGAGTGATAGGTCGGGTGTGATAGTGTACAAATGGAATGAGAAGAATGATAGGCCAAATACTGGGAGCGTCAATTGGAAGAAAAGATGGAGTTGTTGCTCGGAGTACGATGAAGAGGCTCCTCCTTGTCGGAGGGGATGGCATGTTTCATATGACGATGGTTTCACCCTTTATTAGCTTCCGCATCTACATTAATGGCGTCCATCAAATAGAAAATCAACAGGGATTTCAATTTACTAGAATGGTTTTTTAACAGTTTGTTTTTGTCAAATGTGATTGTTTCAATTACTATCAAAGATGGCTGCTCCTGTAAATATGTCCTTTATCATCTTTCGTCTCTGCCGACGCTACGTTGTCGGCGCTGGCAATCAGATCTCGCAGATCGACGTCAGACAAAGCCAAGTTGTTCAAAATCTCGTCCTTTCCACTAGCTGACGAACCCCGGAAAGGAAAGTGAAGTACTCTTTCTCTGATCTTTTCTCAGGGTTGTAAAATTCGTCGTCGGTCCCGGTCGCACCTGGTAATAACGTCGAAAACAAAGAAATTGAGGGAGTTTGCAGAGATGAAGAGCTTAATTTCGGGGAAAATTTTAGTGTTACTAATCTCCATAGCTTAATTTTCTGGGAAAATTTGGTCTATAAAGATATTTAAATTGTGTATTAACATAAAACCATAACATATTTCCTTAAATTTATGACAAAATTAATAAAAAAAAGATAAATTATCAAATTAATCCTCAAAATATGATGTGACTAACAAATTAGAACTTAAATGCATTTCGTTAACAAAACCACTCTTAAAGTATCTATTGTGTTAACAAATTAGCCAATGACGGCTCTTCAATCTCCAAGAACGATCCCCTGTTCTTAATTCAATGTTTTTATGAAGCACTTGATCAAAAACCCGTTCTTCTAGAAGGGACACCCGTTCCTTAATAATATATAACAAACAACCTTCTATTCTCTCCCCCATTTGTATAAAATCGTGGAACTCTAACTCTCTCTATCCATTGGCGTTACGAAATCGACTATCCATTCCTCCCTCTCAAGTTTTTTAAAAGACCAAATGCATCATTATTATTACTTTAACGTTTTTTTAATTTACTATATTAATTATATCAATCAATATTTGTTACGTCAGACTGTATGATTAGAGAGTAAGGGTGGGCAATATCGGACTCAGTCTCGAGAACCGACCTGGACCATTGGTTTCAGTTTGATTTTGGTCTCAAATCCACGGTTCTCGGTCCGATTTCGGTCCTTCCACGAAATCTCTTGCTCATTTCGGTCCGATCCACGATCCATATCCCAAAATCCAAAAAAAAACTAGGACTAAACAGATAATAAAAAAAAAAAAAAAAAAAAAACAAGTTAGAGTTGAATGATTGATTGTCAAAGAACTTTACCCGATCACTCTCATTTCACCAATCAGCAATTTGCAAATTCCTCCTCAGCGCTCTGCTCCACTGCTCCTAGATGCCCAAACTGTTGTCCGACAGTCCATCCTCAGTGCTCGCCAGCTCGCCTTGCCTGTCCTCAGTGCTCGCCTCTGTCCTCGCTTGCTCGCCTGTCCTCGGTGTTCGGCTCACTGTATGTATAATTTTTGTGCTAGTAAATGAATTTGTTACTGCTCTCTGTTGGTTGATACATTTTTGTCTGTTTTGATTGTTTATGTTGTTGTTGTGCTGCTCAATGTTTCTCTGATGGTTTGTAATTGTTTTATTAAATTTCATTTTAATGTTTGATAGTTGAATTTAGTTTGTATGTTACATACTTTGATTTATTTTGGATGTTGAATTTAGTTTCGTACATTTCATTTTAATGTTTTATAGTTATATTTTTTTAAATGTCGAATTTAATTTTTAAATTTAATTTTAATATTTAATAGTTAAATTTAATTTATATTTTATATAAATGGATTTATTTTGGAGGTACGTGATTGAGATATTGTCGTATTCATACATGGACAGCCCAAAGCCCTAGAGGTTCGAGGCGCCAAATTTCCATCGTGAGAGTAAAATGCCTGCATTTCTCATTTCACCATTCTTCAGCTTTTCGTCTTCTTTCATTCTCTCTTTATTCGCCTGAGCTTTGATTGATGATAAACAGATTGACATAACGTGGTTTGGAATTCCTCAGATACGTTCTTTTCTTCAATCTTTAATCAACATGTCTAAGAGGTGATTTTCATTTTATATCTCTCAATTTCCTTGAAATTTCAGTTTTCCTTTCTGCGGGCTGATTATTTCATGCAGATGTTGGAGTTCTGTACTTTTGGATGATTCATCTAGTCTTTCTTTTCATCGAAGCTCGATTGCAGGGGAAATGATGGAAAATCAAGGTTTTTAGGCGTTTTTGTTTCTAAATCAATATCCATAATCGGTATTATTTTTCGATTTCTGTAGGGTTCAGTGCAAGTTCTTTGCGCATGGAGCATGTTTCAAAGGGGACTATTGCGAGTTTTCTCACGACTGGAAGGATCCCCCAAACAACGTAATGTGCAGTTTGTTTTTCTGTTACAGCTCCACTTTGATTCTTGTTGAGTAATTAATACCTATTTTCACGTCTTTCTTGCTTTTCTGTCATCTTAGGTTTGCACCTTCTATCAAAAAGGGGCGTGCGCTTATGGTAGTCGATGCAGATATGAGCATGTTAAAGCTCCCCGCATACTATCTTCTGGATCTTCTTCTTCTGCAAATACACAGTCTTTTGCTTTAGTCAATCCCATATTAACGTCTTCTAATGGCGTTTCTTCTTTATCTGGGACTTCCATAAAAACATCTGCTTCCAATAGAATTCTCTCTCCGTCGACTAAACCTGCTTGGAATCGAGTGTTTGAAAGCACTTATTGTTCAGAAGATGATATTGTTGGCGAGAGTAGAAATGATAATCCTTCCGATCATTCTATCTGTTCATTTGCTGCTGCTGGTAGTTGCCCACGTGGAGAAAAATGTCCTTATATTCATGGGGACTTATGTCCCTCCTGTGGAAAACATTGTTTGCATCCTTTCCGAATAGAGGAAAGGGAGGAACACTTAAAGATATGTGAGAAAAAGCAAAATCAGCTTGATGCGTTAAAACGCAGTCAGGATATAGAGTGTAGTGTATGTCTGGAGCGTGTTCTGTTGAAACCCACACCAGCAGAGCGGAAATTTGGGTTGATGTCTGAATGTGATCATCCATTTTGTATTTCTTGCATAAGAAACTGGAGAGGTAGCTCCCCGTCTTCTGGGATGGACGTAAACAGTGCTTTGAGGGCCTGCCCAATTTGTCGAAAACTATCATATTTATCATACCAAGTGTCATTTGGTATTCCACTAAAGAAGAAAAACAGGACATTATAAATAGCTACAAAGCGAAGCTCAGGTAATCGCCTGTACTTTACTTTGTATGTCTTTTGATTAGGTAAGTTGTAATTATAATATATTTTTGAAATGCTAGAGGCGTATTCTATTCTTCCATTTTGGAGGGTTGTGATTGGTAGGTACTTAGAGCAACGAGTATCTAGATAATATAGAACTGACTTTCTTGTCTTTATGGTTCAACAAAGTTAAAATTAATTTCCTTTTACAGGTCAATTGATTGTAAGCACTTCAACTTCGGTGATGGTAGCTGCCCTTTCGGGAGCAGTTGTTTTTATAAGGTATGAACAATGCTAAAAGAAACAGCTTTGGTTTCTAAATGAACTTCACATTAGTTATAAGATCCTGATGCACTTGAAAAATTATACATCTTCAAATGCTTAGCGTGAGTCCATTTTGCTATGAAAAAATAAATATTTATCCACAAGAATTACAGTCATGTGCTTTGTCAAGAAAAATTGTTTGTAGTCTTCTGATGATTGGTTCATGTTTATTCTTCAGCAAATGTTTCAGTGAATTTTTGTCTTTGATTATTTTTTTCCTAATTGGTACTGTTTTATTTTGAGTCATTGACTTAATTTTTCTGAGTTTTAGATGTGAATTATAGAAAAGAGTGGGATGCACATATTTTAGCAAATATTGAATGTCTGTTATGCGGATCTATTCATATGCATATTTGGTCTATATTATTGCCCTTGTTTATTTCTCAATTTAGTTAACTCCTACCAACGCTACGATGAAGAACAGTAATGTTTTTAAGAAGGTGCTATTATTTATGTAATTTATGTCATAATTGTAAATGATATTTCATTGAAGTTGCTCTGTTTTTGCATTTTAAATTTTGCTTTAGAATGAACTTGTGCATCAGTTGTTCATAGTTCATCCCACGCTCATTGTTCAGCATTTACAAGTCATTAAATTATTCCCTTTTATTGGATGAAAGGTTGTCTGTTTGGGCTTATTGTTTGTAAAATGAATTTAGGGTACTAACTTTTAAGATTCTTTGATAGGGTTGTAGTTAACAAAGTTTAAATGCAGTCAAAGCAAAGTTGGTTGGTGAAGATCTGTATGAACTAATCCATTAAGTTCAGCTTTGATGAAGCATCTAATGGTCCTTTATGTTATGGTTTGTAGATAATTGGTAATGTTAGGTTAACATAGAGGAGATTGTTAGTTGATACTGATGTTTAAAATATTTGGTCAGTTATCATTACCATTTACATTTGTTTGAAGATTAATAAAGAAGTGTTAGTAAGTTGGGGGAATAAATGAATAAATAACCACTAAAGGAAGTTAAGAGAATTGGTTATTCAGTTGTAATCTTAGTTCTATTATATAAAAACTCAGTGTAGTTGGGATGTTGGTGTTGATTAGTAAGGATGTGATAGTCCTGTGAAGGAAGTTTGGCATTAGGTGGATTGTATCATGTAGGATGATGGCCTGAAGTCTCGAAATCCAAAGCATTTATAGTTCATTGTCTTTGAGAATAATAAAAAAGAATTAGTTCTTAAGTAATCCGTAGGAATCAATCTAGATTTTTATGAGTCTGTTGGCTATAATCATTGAAAAAAGTATATTTGGATCGTATAGAAAATGTTGATGTGTAATTACTTCTCTCTTCCCCTCGTACATGCATGCAGTGCTCACATTATATTTTGGTAATAATGTTGATTATTATGGATGCTATATGGAGTGTATCTAAGCTTTACAAGGATTGTATTATGTAGGGTGATGGCCTGAAGTTTCGAAATTCAATGCATTTATAGTTCATTGTCTTTGAGAATAATAAAAAAGAATTAGTTCTGAAGTAATCGATAGGAATCAATCTAGATTCTTATGAGTCTGTTGGCTATAATCATTGAAAAAAGTATATTTGGATCGTATAGAAAATGTTGATGTGTAGTTACTTCTCTCTTCCCCTCGTACATGCATGCAGTGCTCACATTATATTTGGGTAATAATGTTGATTATTATGGATGCTATATGGAGTGTATCTAAGCTTTACAAGTATTTATAGATTTTGACATTAAAGATTTGACATCTATAGAGATGTTTTATAACACTAATTAAATCAATTCAACACGAACATATTAACATCAAACTTACAACAATTCCACCTGGAAATGTATCCAACAAATTATAACACTAATTAAATCAATTAATTTTTTTCCTCCCCTCTAACTCTCTTTACGCAGGAAACCCTCAAACTTGTTTAGATTTGATAATATAGTAGAGCACCTCCACCTCTGCGGTGTAGAAGTATGGAGATTTTGACATTAGGAATTTAACATCGTTGGAGATATCATGTTGATATGTATCCAACAAACTATAACACATGAATTATATCAATTCAACACAAACATATTAACATCAAACTTACTAGAATTCCACCAGGAACTTTACACCACCACTTTTCATCCCGCCTATTTATTTTCCCCTTAAACGGAAGACCCTTAAACATGACTGTTTGTATTTGGATTTAAACAAAAATGCAGTCAACCCCATGCCACATGGCACTGGTTGGCTACAATTACTCTGTTCAACTCCACGCCGCTGGTAGCACTAAATATGCCAGATTCTCAGTGCGGCGGAGAGTCTTCTGCTTCTTGTTCTTCATCCAGAACATTCCTCAATGCTGTGGCACTGAGCCATCTGTCTTCCACCATTAATTCATCCATCCTTGGCGGCAGCGCCCACATCACGGTTCTGCTGTGCAGTGTCTTCTTCCTCATACATTAATTTGGTGGCTTATCACATATTTACTTGTATGACTGGGTATTAAACCTTATTTCTCATCTAACAATGGGCCTATGTATATTTTGGAGTTATTACTTCATTGGCTTCTTGCAACCACTTCAGTCATTTTCTGTTCTAGGGTGAGAGATACGCTTGCCAGCATATTATTTTAATGAAGCACAGAATTTTAATGTCTTTGTTGTTATGTGTATGTCCTGTGTGGTACTGCCTTAGCCATCGGAAGAAGCATTCTATAGTATCACTGTGTAAATTTTTTTAGTGGGATGGTCAATTATCCGGTCATTCTCTGTGGGATGAGTTTCTTACGTACATGGACTCTTGTACCAGATAATGCATCATTTAAACATTGAGATTCGTATTTTTGTTCTTCTTTCCTACTCGCTTTTGCTGATTCCATTTTACTTCCTCTGTTTCTTATATGCTAATGGTCCTGTGCAGTATGCATTGCTGACAGCAGCATTAAATCCTTATTAGGTTTTTGAACATGGATGTTGTCATTGCAGCATGCTTACCGAGATGGCCGCTTAGAGGAAATAACATTACAACACCTTCAAAACGATGAAGGTCTCACAGTAATAGCTAAGGACATTAGGTATTATTTTGTATTTTCTTTCGTTTCCTTGACATTCAACATTGAACACAATTACCTCTAAAAGCTTTGTTTAATTTTCAGGCTCTCTGATTTCCTTTGGGATTTGCATATAAGGTGAAGAGCTGAGAAGGTGCTTTCTCATGTTTAAATTAAGCAAGTACGTGGTTTTCTTTATAATTTCTGTACAGTCAAAAGTGTATGTGCTCTCACTCAATAGTTATAGTATGGCCTCTCTAGGATATCTTAGAATTATTGGCTTTCTGCTTTAGTTTTGTTGACAGTTATAAAGTATAGGTGGAGGGCAGGGTTGTAACGGCCCATCATTTTTTAATGGTGGTTATAAAATAAAGAGGCTTGCATTGATGAATTAAACACTAGCGACAATTCAACTTTAATATGTTGGGTTCAGGATGAAAGAAATATCTGGATGATCATTTTTTACCATTCAACTTTAGTTGATGACAACTTTCTCAAAATATAGTCGATCCCTTTTACTTGTTTTTCAACAGATTTCTGGTTTTTATGCAATATACTTGTTTTAGTTTCCCTGTAGATGGAGCTATTGAGATGCCGGCATCACATAAAATTGAATTGTTATTGGCAGTTGCTTACCCCTGTATTACACTTTCACCCAACTAGGATGTATTTTTTTTTGGTTCTCACTCATTACTTCTATCTGATTCCGAGGTTGTCGATAGTTTCAGATGGCGACTGGTGGAGTTTGGCGTCAATGATGTGGAAAATGTGGCTGTGCCCAATTTGTATAAACTTGATATACAGACCAAATATAGAGTATTATTGCATGGAGGTGTGAATAATTGATATGATTGTAAAAGGCCATGGCCCTCTTTTTGGGAGGAATGGTTTTGGACAGTGACGCATAATTTGTGGCAGAAAGTAGGGCTGCCTATCGTTTATAGTTGATACTTCCCCCACTGGTTCGAGGTGTTAATCTTGTATTCAAATTTTGCATATTTTTTAAGCAGATATTCTCATAATGTGTTTCAAGTAGCCATATTTTCGATGTTCCCATCTCTCTCGCCCTCTCTATACCTCACATGGTCGGTTTCACATAGAAATTAATATTATGGTCGCAATATTTTAAGGTATGTGCAGGATGTATTTTCTATTCCCCATAGCTCATCTTTAGTCATTTCAACGACGAACAATTAAAAGATCTGCAGTTTTTTATATTGATTTTGCAACCCCTGTGAATCGATCATCAAATTTAGAGTCAGTCTTTTGTGCAATTTACATAGAGAAATTGTGATTTTGACAATATGAATTAGAGAGGAGATTTTTGGAGAAATCTTGAGGTCGATTTCGTGACAGGCTTGACAAATTTTCATAGGTTAATGGATTTATGCAGAGAAACAAACTCGTCAGATTGGAGAGGAGGGTGACATCGTGGGTGTGGGTGAAAGTAACTATGTTTGAGTTATGAAATAACACTGACTTCTTAGGTTTGACGAATAATCGACATTTTGGCCTCTAGAGCTCTCCGAAAATTTCATTTTTGTTTCCTACGTGCCAAAATCGCATTTCTCATTGAAAATCGCCAACCCAAAGACGAAACCCTAACAAAAGGGATCTAGTGTCAATTGTTTTTAGTTGAGACTTGTTTGCCTAAAAAAAATTTAAAGATCTATTTACTCATTACCTTTGATATTAAAAATAAATGATTTTTTTTCATTTTAAACTCCAAACTATAATTGTTTTTAAAATAAACCTTAAACTAAAAACTCTAACAACGTAAATCTTAAACTATCTGAAATGTAACAAAATAAACTCTGACAAACGACCGATCGCCCCTCGTTTTATGTTCACACCCTAGAACGGCCGGCCGATCTAAAACGAACGGCCTTCCGTTCACTGTTCACGTATAGGCGAAATTTTATTTTATAAAGTAATTTAAAAAAATATTAAACGATATTAGATTTATTTAAAAATTTTACTACATATTAACCACATCATGGGAAGATAATCTGTAAAGTTCGTTGATTTTCTAACACTTGTACGATTTATTGTAAGTTTATGAAATTATTTTATAAAACAGACGTAAAACAATTATAATAAATCATAAAAGTGTTAGACAATCATGAAAATTTCTAAATTATCTTTTCATGATGTGGTGAACATGTGGTAAACTTTTCAAGTAAATCCAATATTGTTTGGTATTTTTTTTCATTATATGTGAATATAAACGAGGGGTATTTAAAAAAAATAACAAACGCTATTGGATTTATTTGAAAATTTTACCACATGTTCACCACATCATATAAGAAAATAATGTAGTAATTTTTGTGATTTTCTAACACTTGTATAATTTATTATAATTATTTTACATATGTTTTATAAAATAATTCACTAAAATTATAATAAATCGTACAAATGTTAAAAAATTATAAAAATTTTCAAATTATATTTCTATGCTGTGATAAATATGTGGTAAAATGTTTAAGTAAATCATTATTTAGTATTTTTTTAAAATACCGTTCGTTTCTATTCACGTATAATAAAAAAATATCAAACGATATTAAATTTACTTGACAAATTTACCACAGACCATGTGATGAAAAAATAATCTAAAATTTTTTATGATTTTCTAACACTTGGTTGATTTATTATAATCGTTTTACATTTATTTTATAAAATAATTATATAAAATTACAATAAATCGTACAAGTGTTAAAAAATCACGAAAATTTTCAAATTATTTTTCCATGATATGATAAAAATGTGATAAATTTTTTAAATAAATTCAATTTCGTTTGGTATTTTTTTAAAATTAATTTATTAAATGAAGTTTCACCCAACCAACGACCGTTCGTTTTAGATCGGTCGTCCGTTCTCAGGTGTGACGGAAAAATTTTCAAATTATATTTCTATGCTGTGATAAATATGTGGTAAAATGTTTAAGTAAATCATTATTTAGTATTTTTTTAAAATACCGTTCGTTTCTATTCAGGTATAATAAAAAAATATCAAACGATATTAAATTTACTTGACAAATTTACCACAGACCATGTGATGAAAAAATAATCTAAAAATTTTTATGATTTTCTAACACTTGGTTGATTTATTATAATCGTTTTACATTTATTTTATAAAATAATTATATAAAATTACAATAAATCGTACCAGTGTTAAAAAATCACGAAAATTTTCAAATTATTTTTCCATGATATGATAAAAATGTGATAAATTTTTTAAATAAATTCAATTTCGTTTGGTATTTTTTTAAAATTAATTTATTAAATGAAGTTTCACCCAACAAACGACCGTTCGTTTTAGATCGGTCGTCCGTTCTCAGGTGTGACGGAAAAAACCCAAAATAAATTACACTATACCCTGATATAAATAATCGAGTAATCTTTCATCGATGAAAGTAGAAGAGCAATCAATGTTCTGGTTTTTTAAAAATTTCTTATGATAGTTTGGTTTAAATATTAAAAAGGTAAATCCGAATACGTGCTAGAAAACTGCTCATGTAATGAACAATAAGAATCGTGTATATAATAATATTCAAAGTAGAGGACAACAAAAAGAAATAAACATCGCCAAAAAAAATATCTCCTTTATTTTGTTAGAACTAACTAAACAAATTCACTCCAATTATATATATATATATATATATATATATATATATATATATATATATATATATATATATATATATATATATATATATATATATATATATATTATATATATATATATATATATATATATATATATATATATATATATATATATATATATATATATATATATATATATATATATATATATATATATATATATATATATATATATATATATATATATATATATATATATATATATATATATATATATATATATATTATATATATATATATATATATATATATATATATATATATATATATATATATATATATATATATATATATATATATATATATATATATATATATATATATATATATATATATATATATATATATATATATATATATATATATATATATATATATATATATATATATATATATATATATATATATATATATATATATATATATATATATATATATATATATATATATATATATATATATATATATATATATATATATATATATATATATATATATATATATATATATATATATATATATATATATATATATATATATATATATATATATATATATATATATATATATATATATATATATATATATATTAAAGAATAATTCTAAAAAGTAGAAACTTTGAGCTTAGGTGACTGCAGATCATAATGTCTAGTTCTTCCAAACAGCAGAAACAGAAAGGATGACTGACGCACAGATCAAAGCACAAGATGTCGCCGTAGACAACATCGACGCTCCGCTATCAGGCGACGGTGCTGGAGCTTCCTGCGCGAAAGCGACGCTGCAGAACACAGCGAAGACGGCGAAAACGACCGGAATCAAACTCTTCGGAGCCATTTGGAAACAACAGAACAAGCTATGAAAGTGAAGAGAAACGAGAATCTGAGAGCAAAAAGAGAAGTTTATTAGAGTGGGCGGATCTCAGATCTTGCATTCAAAACACTAGTGAACCAATATTTATAGGAGGGGAGGATCTTCAGGTGGGCCCAGTGAAAACGTGGACAGCTGGCGTAGCCCGTTGGCCACGATGATTGAGGAAAGGCAAAGCTTTCTTTTGCATTTAAAATTGCGTCAAAGGCGGTCTATATTTTTGAATATTCTACTCACGCCTAATTCTTGAAAATTTCTAAAAGCACGTGGACCTTTTTCAACCGTTGGATTAACATAATGTCGTTGAACGGGGAGACTTACCCCATGGACTTCGGTTGGGCAGCCTACACCTAACAACCCAACACGCATCGCCTCTCTTAATTTTCATAAAATCTTGATTATTTATTATCCTAACTTATTTTCTAAATAAATCAGTAATTTTTTTTTTAAATATAATTATTTTTTAAATACATAACCAATAGTATTTTACACGAAAATTAAATTACTGGTACTATAAAGAGTAATATTGAGTGTATATATATTGATTAATCTACTATAATAAATTATAAATACTTAAAATAATAGTGCTTATACTAAATAAATGACTAGGGATCTAGGTTAGGTATATGTAATTAATTATTCTTGTTCAATTAATATAACTGGGCCTTGATTTTCTAATTATGGGCCTTTGTTTGGGCTTATATGACCCGATTATTGGGTTATAATTCGGGTCTGCGTTAAAAGCCCAGTTGTCAATGGAGTGGGAAAGGGATTTGAAAATACCCTTCAATTTTTCACCTCATGTTCTTCCAACTATGCAGAGGCCGGAAGACTCGTTCTGATCGATCAATCTCTTTCCACCTACTCAACCTAATTAATCATCAATCGTCGTTCACCCGAGAAAAAACGGTTGCAGCCTATTATAGCTCTGGCATAAATGGAAACAAAAATGGAATCTGCAGAAGATTTAGGCTGTACCTTTCCAAAAACAGGTCGGTAGAGCTCCTATAAATCGCGCGCCTTCTCCCTCATTCTATTCCTCAGGCTGCAGTTGTTCTAATAAATAGAAGCGTTTTCCGGTGAAAAAATTATCATATTATTTTCGCCGAACAACGCTAACCTGAAATCCGCCATGGCAATGAAGAAGATCGCTTGCGCCGTGCTTTTCGCCGCCGCCTCCTTCAGCGCTGTCATGGCTCAAGAATCTCCAGCTCCGGCTCCAGGACCAAGCAGCGGGGCCTCCGCTAGCCTCCCCGTCCTCGGATCCCTCGCCGGTGCCTCCATCGCCTCTTTCGTCGCCTACTACTTGCAGTAAATATCAATGGAGATTGAGAGCGGGAAAGAGAGAGAGGGTGGGAAAGAGGGATCTGGAACCTCCCTCGTATTTAAATGATTCTCTTGTTGAAGCTTGTAATGGAACGTATTTGATTTAAAATTTGGGAATAAAATTAAAAGTGATTTATTGTAGTACTATATTTTAGAATACACTTCCATTTTAAGCACGTGTCATAATTTTGAAATCTAACATACGTTCATACAATTGAACTTCTAGCATTTCATCATCAATGTGCTTCAAAGTTCTTTATTTCAGCCATATTTAGTGAATCTTATCAACAACAACTATACTTGAAAGATTAATAATGATATATTTATATTCTAGGGTAAAATGCACTTTGGCCCTTACAATTAGGTGAAATAGGCAATTTACACCGTAAACTTGGATAATAGGTAAGAACAACCTTAATGTATTGATAATGGGCAATATGGCAACTAACGTCATATTTTTCATCAAAAAGTAACATTTTTTCACTTTTTTATTTTTTTTTCAGAAATACCCTTCACCGAACCGAATCGGACTGGACCGGTTTGACTAATTCCACTCTATTTTTTTTTTAAATATTATTTATCGGATAGGAGAAGAGTGAAGACAGATGAATATAATTAAAAAAAAAATCAGAGTGAAATTAGCCGAATCGGTTCGGCCCGGTTCGGTCCAGTGATGGGCATTTCTGGAAAAAAAAATTGAAAATGTGAAAAAATGTTAATTTTTGACGAAAAATATGACGGTATAAGCCATATTGCCCATTATCAATACATGAAGGTTGTTTTTGCCTATTATCCAAGTTTACAGTGTAAATTGTCTATTTCACTTAGTTGTAGGGATGAAATTACACTTTACCCTATATTCTATTTTTACGTGTTATTCAATCATTGATTTATGCAATTTGGTTTATAAACTCTATGTTTGAGAAGAAAAAAAATAAGAGTAACAAATCATTTCTTCCGACTGTTTTCCATAATCGATAAATTTTGGTTTATCATGTATTTCTATACAGTTTTGTCATTTCTTATTTGATAATTTTAAATTCATATTTAAAGTTGTATGATTTCATTATATATATGATAGTATAATAATTATATTGCTGAATAACATAGAAGTAACGAATGAGAGTGTGACAGTTAATCGGAATTTCGGAAAATTTTAGACCTGAACCGAGAATCAGACCATTTTTCACGAAAATTCTATTTTCAGGATCCAAACCTGACTGAAATCAGTGATAGGTCTGGTTCTAGGTCTTCGGTCGGGTCCTGCCTATTTTTAACTGTTAGCGTCCGTCATTGTAATTTATTCATTTTCACTGGTTATTCTTATTTAGTAAATTAAATTACAAAATATTTAAATTTTAACAAGGCTATGTCACTCTCTTTGAAACGATCCTGTTTCCAGCGACTCGGTCTCTCTCACACTGATAAATCTCGGAAACCACTGTTGAGAGAAAAGGAAAATGACGGCCGCTGTTTCTCGTCGATTCAGCTCTAAGCTTTTTAGGCCTTTTCCGCCTCCTCCGTTTGTTTCCTCCTTCATTTCTCGAAATCATTCCTCTGAATCATCCGTGGAAATCTGTCCGCAGAATTTTACTTCCATTTCCCATCCTCAATCGACGTTTTTGAGCCCTAATATCAGGCCGATCGATCCTTTTACGTCTTACGGATCTATCAAAATATCTAATTTTGGAGCTCATGCTTCTTCCTACTCGAGACCAACAGATTTGACCTGCAGTTGCGTCACGTCAGGCTCGATTTCTTTTTCAAAATCAACTAATCCTGATTTCAATCGTGTCTCGTTAGGGAATCCCAGATGTTTGTCAACCTCTGGCTCATCTTCAGAAGCCAAGAAATCACAAGCATCATCTAGCATGATCAGATCGTCTTCAACCCCAAGCACTAGCCCTAATTTGCTCTCGGTCGAAAGCCTCAGAAAATTTTCAACCTCGGATTCATCTTCAGAAGCCGAGAAATCACAAGCATCAGATGAGTACCCTAGTCGAAATCCAGATTTCAAGCACCAAGAGATTGAAGGGCCAACAGTAGAACGTGACCTCTCAGCTTTAGCCAATGAAACCAGAGAAGTGGTGGAAAGAATGATGAAGACCATATACAATCTAAGCAAAGTAGTCGCTGTACTAGGTCTGGTTCAGCTTGGGCTTGGAGCTTGGGTTTCCTACATTACTCGATCCTCCCCAATAACGGAGGTTTCAATCCAAAGCTTCGTAGCCTTTGGATTTCCTTTTTCCCTAGCCTTCATTCTCCGGCAATCTGTGAAGCCAATGTTTTTCTTTAAGAAGATGGAGGAACAAGGCAGGCTACAGATTTTAACTCTGAATCTGCAGATTGCCAAGAACTTGAACGTCTTGTTTGCCAGAATCCGTGGAGTTTCGTTCGTGGGAATAGCCGGTCTGTCCCTCGGATTCTTGCTTGCTATTATGTCAAGATGAATTTCAGATTTACTCGCAGATTTGATTTGAGTCCGTGTTTGCTTTGTATTTTTCTTCAAACTGATCAATTTCCATGGATGATTGACAGCATCTTGATACATTTCATCATTGTTTAAAATCATCTGTATTGAAAAAACAAAGTGAAATCATCTATATTCATATGCATTTCGAGTGAAGAATTTAACAATTAAACAACGATAAAAGTATGTTTACTAAAAGTAAAAGATTTAAAGTTAAAAACTCAAACTCTTTTGTTCAAGTTCTAAACTTTTTTTTTCCTTCTCAAAGAGGTGCGAAACAAAGGTAAGCCACCCTGCCAGGGGGGCCTGTCATTTCAGACCCGCCAAATATAATGCCAATCTGCTTTTCGGGGAGAGAGAAGAAACAGATGTTTGTATAAGTTCATCGCCAATGCTAACCTACGCGTTTCTCCATTTACAAAAAAAAAAAAAAAAAACCAAAAGAAAAAGAAAAGCAGATTGCAGTTCCAAAATATGGAGAAATTTCGTTAAATTCACTCTTCCTTCGAACCAATTCTACTTCTCTTTCTTGACTAGGCAGTTCCCGAGTTTCCATCAGGCTTAGTTTCAGGTCGAACATAGATGAGACTTCGAGAGGTTTGTGAGGGACCGGGACCAGTGCCACCTGAGACAGGAACCGCACTGTCTGTCACACTGGTCTGTCCGTCCCGCTTCCACTGGAAGCTCCTGGATCCGGGTTTCATAGGAGGGCGAGTTCTGAAGGCAGCAGGAGAGCCCCTAGGAAAAGGAGCCCTGGCATATCGAGTTGCAGGAAATGAAGAACCACGAGCAATGTGAGGCCATGGCATGATTGAAGCCATCTCTTTATGGGCTGCACTTTTCTTCACAACCTGCCATGAGAATATCGATTAAAAATATGGCACCCAACAAGCATATATAGACAACAATAATACTAGATTTGATTTCTATTTATACATTCTAATCCTATCACTTAATGTCTGGTTTATCCATTAATGTACCTAATGTTTTCTTTAATTATTTATCATTTGTTATAATTATTACACCATTTAATAAGTGATCTGCTAGTTAATAAGATTAGAATATAAAATTAAGGAATAAATCTAAAATTACCATATTTGTAGAAGATTCTAAAAGTTATGGATGCTAGCTAATATTTGCTGAAATTACTACAGTCAGACT
Source organism: Begonia masoniana (assembly GCA_022432975.1). Classification (NCBI taxonomy): domain Eukaryota; kingdom Viridiplantae; phylum Streptophyta; class Magnoliopsida; order Cucurbitales; family Begoniaceae; genus Begonia; species Begonia masoniana. Next base: position 5,015,588 of record CM039516.1, on the reverse strand, counting down.
TATAGAGATTTGTTTTAGATTACCTCGGTCATCAAAGCAAAAAATACCGACTAGTATAGTAGTAGGAAAAAAAGGTAAAACCTGAGCAGCTTCTATTATATTTAATTTCTTCACCCAAATTATCTAATGTACCCATGCAACAGACATATTGCAAGTTCACATCCACCATAATATGGCTCCGCAAGGTCTCGTCAGTCAACCAAGCTAGACTGATGGCATTGCCTTTTCACGTAATAGGTTGATTTATTCATCTATTTTACTATTGGCTTTAAACGAAATGAAATAAAACGCAAGGCAAATGAATCCTAATACAAGGAAATCAAGACAAGCAACTTCATCAAGTACCTTGAGGATCCTTGACATAAAGGAAGTTCCATTCAGAGACAACGCATTGTCTGCTGATTCTTTTCGCATGAACTCTACATACGCTGACCTGCTCAAACACCACGACTTAGTAGGAGCAAGAAATTATTCCCACAGTGAAAACTAACAGAATAGATACTCAGAAAAAGAAAAAACCAATACCCTACCCTGTGGGCTGCCCCGTTGTTGGATCTGTAATTATAATGACTTTTAACACTTCCGCAAACTTATTGAAATGCCTAGACAGACTATCTTTTGTAGCAGCAAAATGAACCTGAGAATGACAATATTATAATTAATAAGATAATATTATAATTGAGACATAATAACAAATGCCATTTGAGATGGGAGGACACAGAAAGACAAGTGCATAAGTTGTTACATTGCTGACAAAAATGGTTCGAGAATCAGCATCCTCCAAATGCCGCGTTATAGACAAAGGACCTAAATAATACCAGAATGAAATAAGTTTAAGAAATGGAAGACAAACTTTCCATAATGAGATTGCCTTTAGATATTTTAAATGTTATACCAGTAGCAGAGGCGATGGGTTTCTGAGAATCCTGAGACCCGAATGTAGGATTTGCCTGTGAAACAAAACTTGCAAGTTCAGTACAATATTTAAACATAAAGGAACATAATATGAACTAAAATAAAAAGCATGCACGCGCGCGCATCTGTGTGTGTGTATTTATGCTTATAAATGAAACATCTTACATTTCCGTTGCCAACAGTGACAGGGATGCCATTCTCCTGTACACCTGGTGCTTCAGATTTTCTATCCCCAACTCTACTAGCCTGGATTAATTTTCGACTATCTAATCCTTCAATTTTCTTTGATTCCAGATGATGAGATTGTTTTGAATCGATTAAATTTACTGGGGCATTCAATAATTTATGAGAGCTGTTCCTAGAGACTGCTTGTTGATCGTTTTCATTGTTTTGTGTCTTCCACATACCATTGAAATCATTCTCAGCTACACCATACTCCCCAAGAAAATTCCTACTTCTGTGTGCACTAGATGTCCCAGATTGAGTGACGTTACCCATCATGTTAACATCATCAAATCCTTCACTACCAGAAGAGTGATCATAAATAAGTCCAGTTTCTTCTTCCATCATTGGCATAGTATGGACTAACTGTCCACTCTGATTGCGCTGAACATATGTCATATGGCGTTTGTCTGGCATGTGGGGTTTAAGTCCATAGTCCCGATCCCCCACATCAGTTTCTCCATATCCTGCAGGCTCCAGCCCTGACATGTCACGACCAAGTCGATCAAAAACACTTAAAGATTTAACTCTAGTTACATCTTCTGCAGCTTCTGCCACAGCTTTGATAACAGTTGCCATGGGATTTGATATCCTGGCAATAGATTGGAGGCGTTGAGGGCGATGGACTTTTGGCAAGTTAGCTGTGGATGAAGAAACTACGGATCGAAGTCGCTTAGGCGAGGGCTCCGATTCTGTATTAGAAGCAGCCACTGCATCTCTTACCGCAAATTGAAGTAGTCTTCGAGGAGCAGCCATCCTTGATTGAGAGACTGCCTCCGTCTGTGAAAAAGTGTTAAGAATTTCAAATGCTGAGGCAAACTAGTATTGACTGACAGAAATGAGGTGAAAGAAACAAACAGAGACGGCCATTCAGTAAACACCAATTTACAAACACTATTAGGTCATTCGAACAGCACATGAGTATCCAAGTAATGGTACATAGAGCAACCTCAACTAAATAATGAAAAGCATAAAGATCTATTGACGTTCCAATCAGTAAGCTAAATACAAAATAAATTGAACAAAACAAAAAGAAGAGATGATTGGATATGAAACAGTCCAAGCTGTTAGGTTAGAATCAATCCACTACAACCTGTCAACTCACAATTGGAAAAAACCAAGAGGAAATATAGAACTTTGACGCACTTTGATGTATATTTCAAGTTTCTTATTTGGCTAGACAATTGCATCAGTAAAACAATAAAAACCTAAAAACCATATCAATACAAGAAGTTGGAACATTTTATCATGTGAAATAAATGCTTTCATCTTCAGTTCAGAACAAAAAATCACTTTGAGCTCAATGCAAACATTCCAGTGAAGTGGCAGAAGAGACCTTTATATTTGGATGTTTATCAGACCGATTTCTTTTTCTATGAGGTGAGACTCGAGGGGAAACCGATCGTGGTCGATGACTAACTCCACTGTGCAATTTTTGCTCTGGCTGAATGTTTTCTATCTTAGAACTTAAAAGAGGAGGAGGTTCATCAACATCCCTCATTAGCCCTTTCCACTCCCTGTTATGTCTGCTTCTAGGTAATTTACTAAATGCCCCCCTTTCTGAATCTGACTGCACCTGTTGGGAATCAGTTCTTCCGCACGGTTCCACAATTTTGGGAACTTCATCTGCATAAGAAGCTTGAGCTTCGCCATATAAATGTAAATTTGAAGTCAGATGATCCCACAGCCTGGTAAACACAAATCATGAACCAATAAGTATAGTTTTTGAATGATGCCACCATTACAATGTTGAAAATGCTAGTAAGGATTGGTAATAAATTACCAAGAGACAAAAGAATGGCTGTCATCCCCAAGAAATACATTCAACTCACTCCTTGCTTCTTCTTTCTGCCTTCCATTCCTCAATAATACAATAATATAATCCTGCCCAAAAAATGGTAAATTTTGGTAAAATGTAACTTAACAAATTGGTGTAATTAAATTCAGCATCATCGTTGGGAAAATTATACAAAAAAAATCCAAATATACAACTAGTTGAGATGAATCTCAGATATCAATACAGTCATCAGTTAAAACATGAGAAGAGAAGTTCCATGGAGTTAATAGTTGTGTGAAAGGAGTGAAAATTATGTCTGTTGTGTGTCAATGCAATTCATTGATGGTCCCTGGCCTGCCGGCTCATGAACTCTTCAGAGAGGGCCGGCAGGCAGTCGAGACAATAACCTCAAACAGAACAAACTAGAAACTACTTAATCCTAGCCATCAAGATATTAGGAAGAACAGGTAATGTGACCTCAACCTGTCAGACAGAATAAACTCGAAAACAAATTTAGGTTAAAGTGAAATAATATGCTGCTAAAAATTACATACACAATAAGGATAATTCTACTTCTTGATTACATCGTGATTTTTCAGTTTTGTGGGATAAGAGTAGTTTCTTAAGTGGACTTATATCTCTTAATGCTTTGACATGTAGATTTTCTCTTTAGTTTTTAGTAAGAAATTATATTCCAACTTTTGAATAGGAAAATTCTGCTTGAAGAGTTTTTTCTTTTTTACTGGAACCTTTTTTTACAATTGAATATAGACTTTAGATTCTTAGTAAAAAAACAACAAGAAGCTACGACCTGCACAGAGTTTTCGGGGTTAATGTTGAATTAACATATATCACAGCATTTTCCAATTCATATACGTAGATTCTCAGTCTAATTGTTCAATTTTTGAAGAACAAGAAGATGGAGCACCGAAAAAAAGCAACTCAGTTAAAAACCACTCTCCATCCAGGACGTACAACTAATAGAGTATTATTCCATACATATTTCTTAGGAATACAATTCATAATCAATAACATAAACTGCCCGTACCACAAGAGTGTCGTCAGTGTAATCTCCCATAAACTCCTTCAGCTTCTCCTTAACTTTCTCCCGCAATTTCTCCACTCCATTACCAGAAAAATCGACCTTAAATGCTCTACCATCAACCAGATCCACACTACCCATCTCCTCCAAAAGTTTCCTATCGAAAAAACCTAATTGCCCTCAAATACTCCCTAAATCGCAATCTTCACAAACCCTAACTCGGTTCCTCAATATCGTCAAGCTTAAAATCTCCACTCAGAGTCGATAAACAATCGGAAAAACAATGCGGCGTTGGGAGATCGGTCGTACAACGCTGCGGCTATACAAAATTTTTTAAGAGAAATGAGGAAATATTTCAGAGAATATCAAAGATCTACTTAAGCGACGAAGTTTATTTGTATTGCTCGAAAATCGGAAATTCTAAGAGAGAAATCTAGAGCAGGCGATAGAGAGCGAGAGATTTAAGCTTGAAATGCTGTACCAGGCTAGTTAAGAGCAGAAAAATGAGAGAGCGAAGGGAGAGCCACAGCGCTAAAACTGATGGGGTGGCTTCGGTATAAATACGACGAGTGAAACTTCCTTTGAAAATAAAGTTATGGCCTTATGGGTATGATTTCAAGGCGGTGGCCATGGTTAATGTGGGCTTTTTTGTTTTTATGAAATATAATTTATTTTTATTTTATGTCACAACACGAAGGCGGGCCTAAGAGGACGACGAGTCAGACAACCCGACAACTCGATTCTCGAAGAAGACCCGATCACTCAATCTAAGGTTTTGTTCGTAGCGAAAGACTTGAATATTAAATCAAAAGCCAAGATACACACAGTGACTACATATATAATAGTACGATAAAAGAAATTACAGTACAATAACGTTCACAAGTCCAAATTCAATTCAGATATCTAATACATACCAAATAGAGATAAGTTCTTAACAAGGGAAAACCAAACACTCAAATGTAGAAAGAAGTAAAATAAAGAAACAACTTCTGAACTCCAACTACTCACTGCTCTTGTTCTTTCCTGGAAAAAACAGATTATCGTTTGGAGTGAGTGACTAGCTCAGTAGGAATATTATATTAAATGCATGTAAAACTTCTTTTACCTTTCTGTCCCCCCGGCTGGGAGGCATCTACCTCATCTCGATCACAATGAGAGGTTTAAAATGTGATACGATATCAAAATAGTTTTCAAACATCGTCTCATGAAAACTCATTTTCAACGTTTTATAAAACAAGTTCCAAAAGCCATAGATGAAGCATTAAATAAACCATTGTTGTATACATAGACTACTACATGAAAATAGGTCAACATCGTAGATTTCACTTAAAATCATCTTGGTGAAAAATAAGAGTCGCTCAAGGACCCTTCCGGTACATGACATAGAAAAGCGGCGACTGAAGTCTAGCAACACCTCATGAGTCAGAAAGAATAATCAAGCAACATGTGATCTGAATATCAAACTCAGTTACCCGGGTTGTCGGTAAACAATGGTCATCTCGTATAATCGATAATAAACAAATAAAAATACCCTGATCAGATTTAGGAATCCGAAACCCAATGAGCGTGTCATTACCACCTTATTACTCATTTCGTGAAGTGCATATAAGACAACCTTTACGCAACATAAGATATATTAAGATGTTCTTCTGATACTCTGACATCGAGATCGTCCGAAGTATCATGAGGATCCATCTTCTATCATAACAATAATAAAATCATGCATCAATGGTAAATATGTAAATCATACATATATATACACGTAAAAGACTAATGTTCTGGCAAGCAGGCTCCATCAAGTTTTCATGGGTGATAGCTCACAAAATTAGGGTTTTCTTAAAAACCATGTAATGTAATACAACGATCATTCTTCCAACTGAATGCGCAACCTCAACAATTGACTCGAAGTCGTCTGACTTTAAAATAAAATCAAGGTTAAGACTATCCAACTCAACACTAAGAGAAGACATTAAGATGAGTCTTTAACCGAGACTAGGAACTCAATCTTTAACACTATAAACGACTGAAAACTTCGCCGAGGGGTTACGCGCCTCCGCGACACAGTTTTCCCAAAAATAAGACAGTGCAGTCAACACTTTAGACCATGAGTTGATACTTCCTACCTCTCTAATTGACTAGCGGTCGACACTTAGTACTCTCAGGTTGACCCGCGGTCGACACTTCCTTTAGCAGTCGACACTTTCTCCATGGTCAACACTTAATGCTCTAGGATGGACCCGCAGTCGACACTTTCTTTATGCGGTCAACACTTAAAGCTATCGGATTTAAACATCAAATGACCTAGCGGTCGATACTTCATTCACAAGTGTCGACACTTGTGCAGTCCACACTTCCCTTGAAGTGTTGACACCCTCAAACTCTTGGTTTTCAATCTATTTACTCTAACAGTCAACACTTCCCTTGAAGTGTCGATACTTACAACTCTATTCCCAACGCAGGGCTTGAAGTGTTGACTGACCGTCCACAGTGGTCGACACTTAGGTGATTTCTAGTGGCAGGAAGTAGTGGAAATCTCTCTCCTTCGCCGATTTTTGCCTCCAAACAGCGACAACACCTGCACACTCTCTTAATACACTAATATAGCTAGAAGATCAAATGGAATCAAGCTCCATTGCTTGAATTCATCGCCAACCTAAAAACATAAACTTCAAACACGAGAAGGGACGATAAACACTTACCCCTCGAAGTCTCTTCAAGAAAGATGGTGTCCGGAGTCTCACGAACAATCCCTTAACCACCGAATGCGGCAAAATGCACAAAATGGGATCGATCCTCTACTAACCCTATTTATCAAATTTCTACAAATTTACATTTTAATCCCACAACTTAAAGAATTTAAAATTTCACTCAAACTTAATATTAGACAAAAATCATTAAAAATGCCAATTTTTACATTTTTAGGGTAATAATTTAAATAGCCAACTTAGAGATTTAATTAACTAATCTCTTAAATTTTCTTTAAACCTTATGAATTTTGAAATTTAATCCGATTGTAAAATGAACAATATAGTTAAATCGGTCAACATGTGACCGGGTCTAACCAAATGATATTAAGTCTAACTTTATACGTGTCACTCATTAAGTGATTTTGTCTCTTCAATAAGTGATTTTGTCGCTTCTAATATGATGATTAATGTTAGTAAGTTAATGTATGCAATTTTTTTTTCTTAAAAATAGTTGATTACGAAACATTTTTTTTTTTTTTGAAATTATAACGCTACAATCATACCATAAACTCAAATAATAGCAGAAAATGTTATAATCATAACAAATTTTCGAAGCAACAAGTGGTCGCATCCTTTATGTGGTGATTGAGTTTAGTAATTACTTATATTGAATTATTTAGGGTAAAGTTCCAATAATATGCGAGAAGAAAAAATTGTTGCTAACAAAACAAAAACTCTCTTTGTTTCAAAATAGTACATGACTTACTTATATTTTGTCCACGGGTTAATTGAAAGTTAAACAATGGTAATTGTAACACCCAAGAAATCTGTTAAGATTTAATTTTGTATTCAAAGAATAGTTTATGTTTTATATTACTATTATAATTATTATGGAGTATTTGAGATAAAGTAATATAATTTGTATGAGAGTTAAATGATATAATCATACGAACCAAAGAAGACAAAAAAATTTAAGCTTCCATCAAAGATTTTTCAAGTATGAGCAATGATTTATTAAAAAATGTAATGTCATTAAAAGTGTAAAAGAAGAGTTTTTAAGTAAAATAATTACAATTAGAAGTCAAAACAATATTTGAAGTGCACATTGTGCGCTAACTAAATGAAAAATATGAAGTAAGACTTGTAGCAAGGTGTTGGGAATGTTGGAAGGCCAAGAAAATGCGCAGAAGACGCATTGGGCCCGCAGCCCACTAAGTGCAATAGTGGCCAAGAGACACACCTATTTTCTCCAAATTTGTGATTTTAGTAACTTTTTTGACGTTTTTGAATTTTCAAATTTCATATTTCTAAACTTATTAGGGTTTCATATATTTTTAGCGATATTTTGGATTATTTACTATTATTTTTAGGGTTTATTTGGATTCTATTTAAGCACTCACTATGTACCAATTTATGCACATTAAACCTAACCTTAAACACGCATTCTCTCGTCCGAAATTTGTGAGTTGCCCTCTAATTTCTTCAGAATTTCCAAGGTAAACATAAACATAATAGACCTCGATTCTCAAACAAGTAAACACATGAGTTTACATGCGTGAGGAAGACGATTAAGATTTTCATTATGGTTAGGGTTTTTCCATGGAAATCCTTCGATTATAAATCTTCTCTTCACTTTCTTTTACTAATACGCAACAACTCTATGAGTAGGTTAATTTGAAGGTGAAGGATACTCGTCTTAAGCAAAAGTCTACGTACTAAGGACTTGAGAGGTAAGTGATGTTTTATGTGTTAACTCGTCGGTTTGTATCACAAAGTACTAGGTTAAGTAGTTTTCATTATTTTCAAATTTTTTCTGTTAAAAAAAAAAAAAAATAGCGCCGGGCGGAACTGGGACCGGACCGGGATTTCGGGTGCGGTCTAGGTTCGGTCCCGGTCCCACACCGGACCGGTCCAGGTTCTGGGATAAAAATCCCGAACTTGTTCGGGATTTTTATCCCATAACTTGGACCCAAGCCCGGACCGAACCGTCCCGTGCCACCCCTAGTTTATAGTATAGACTTCTGATTGTGATGTATTGCTAGATGATATAATTATATTGACAATGATGTCACTCGAAGATATGGTTTATTTGATGATTTGATAGAGGTATAAATATTGATGCTTTTATGATATGTTGTAAGTTATGATTGAATAAAAAAAACATATGAATTGTTTTGGCAATATGTTATATTTTGCATCGTATAGTTATGTATGACTTATGCATAATGAAAAAGAATTTCTATTAACAAAGATTTAAATAAAACAAAGAAATAAATAAATAAAGAAAGAAAGAAAGAAAAACATACATAAAAAAAACGGAAAAATGAGAGAATGACTGAATAAACTAATTTTTGTTGTGGGACAAGCAAGGATT
>CM039516.1:4932803-5006471 GCA_022432975.1 Begonia masoniana | reverse complement strand
GGTTGTTGGGTTTTAGTAGGTTAAGTTAGAAAGCTCTAGCAGTTGCATAGTACGACATACGGAGAGAACTCATTAGGATATTGCTCCACTGTGACACAATAAGCCTAGTGACAGAGATTGAAATTGAATTTTTTGTTTTAGAAGCAAGGACAGCTGGGCAGTAGGATATTGTGTATAAATTGTAAGGTGATATTGCGTAAGAAAACAGAAATTGGTTGACCCTTAGGGATGTAGGTACCGTTTTTTAGGAGTGTAATTCAATCAAAGATGATTGGGGAATAAGTTGAAAAAAAAAGATTATGATCGTCACTTTAGAGAGGCATTAAGTTGTCGTTTGTGGTGTTATTCACCTAGATACCTTGGATATAGGTAGAGAAAAGTCGAGCCTTGTGAATTACGGTGATGTTTTGAGGTTAGAGTCTGTATATTAGTGGAATATTTAGAGAATAGGTTGAAGAACAGACTTGGTACTGTTTTATTTTGAGTCATGGCTTAATTTTTCTGACGTTTTAGATGTGAATTATAGAAAAGAGGGGATGCACATATTTTAGCAAATATGAATGTCTGTTATGGGATCTATTCATATGCATATTTGGTCTATATTATTGCCCTGTTTATTTCTCAATTTAGTTAACTCCTACAACGCTACGATGAAGAACAGTAATGTTTTTAAGAAGGTGCTATTATTTATGTAATTTATGTCATAATTGTAATGATATTTCATTGAAGTTGCTCTGTTTTTGCATTTTAAATTTTGCTTTAGAATGAACTTGTGCATCAGCTGTTCATAGTTCATCCCACGCTCATTGTTCAGCATTTACAAGTCATTAAATTATTCCCTTTTATTGGAGAAAGGTGTCTGTTTGGGCTTATTGTTTTGTAAAATGAATTTAGGGTACTAACTTTTAAGATTCTTTGATAGGGTTGTAGTTAACAAAGTTTAAATGCAGTCAAAGCAAAGTTGGTTGGTGAGATCTGTATGAACCTAATCCATTAAGTTCAGCTTTGATGAAGCATCTAATGGTCCTTTATGTATGGTTGTAGATACTTGGTAATGTTTAGGTTAACATAGAGGAGATTGTTAGTTGATACTGATGTTTAAAATATTTGGTCCGTTATCATTACCATTTACATTGTTTGAAGATTAATAAAGAAGTGTTAGTAAGTTGGGGGAATAAATGAATAAATAACCACTAAAGGAAGTTTAAGAGAAGTGGTTATTCAGTTGTAATCTTAGTTCTATTATATAAAACTCAGTGTAGTTGGGATGTTGGTTTGATTAGTAAGGATGTGATAGTCCTGTGAAGGAAGTTTGCATTAGGTGGATTGTATCATGTAGGATGATGGCCTGAAGTCTCGAAATCCAAAGCATTATAGTTCATTGTCTTTGAGAATAATAAAAAAGGAATTAGTTCTTAAGTAATCCGTAGAATCAATCTAGATTTTTATGAGTCGTTGGCTATAATCATTGAAAAAGTATATTGGATCGTATAGAAAATGTTGATGTGTAATACTTCTCTCTCCCCCTCGTACATGCATGCAGTGCTCACATTATATTTTGGTAATAATGTGATTATTATGGATGCTATATGGAGTGTATCTAAGCTTTACAAGGATTGTATTATGTAGGGTGATGGCCTGAAGTTTCGAAATTCAATGCATTTATAGTTCTGTCTTTGAGAATAATAAAAAAGAATTAGTTCTGAAGTAATCGATAGGAATCAATCTAGATTCTTATGAGTCTGTTGGCTATAATCATTGAAAAAAAGTATATTTGGATCGTATAGAAAATGTTGATGTGTAGTTACTTCTCTCTTCCCCTCGTACATGCATGCAGTGCTCACATTATATTGGGTAATAATGTTGATTATTATGGAGGCTATATGGAGTGTATCTAAGCTGTACAAGTATTTATAGATTTTGACATTAAAGATTTGACATCTATAGAGATGTTTTATAACACTATTAAATCAATTCAACCGAACATATTAACATCAAACTTACAACAATTCCACCTGGAAATGTATCCAACAAATTATAACACTATTAAATCAATTAATTTTTTTCCTCCCCTCTAACTCTCTTTACGCAGGAAACCCTCAAACTTGTTTAGATTTGATAATATAGTAGAGCACCTCACCTCTGCGGTGTAGAAGTATGGAGATTTTGACATTAGGAATTTAACATCGGTTGGAGATATCATGTTGATATGTATCCAACAAACTATAACACATGATTATATCAATTCAACACAAACATAGTAACATCAAACTTACTAGAATTCCACCAGGAACTTTACACCACCACTTTTCATCCCGCCTATTTATTTTCCCCTTACACAGAAGACCCTTAAACATTACTGTTTGTATTTGGATTTAAACAAAAATGCAGTCAACCCCATGCCACATGGCACTGGTTGGCTACAATTACTCTGTTCAACTCCACGCCGCTGGTAGCATTAAATATGCCAGATTCTCAGTGCGGCGGAGAGTCTTCTGCTTCTTGTTCTTCATCCAGAACATTCCTCAATGCTGTGGCACTGAGCCATCTGTCTTCCACCATTAATTCTTCCATCCTTGGCAGCAGCGCCCACATCACGGTTCTGCTGTGCAGTGTCTTCTTCCTCATACATTAATTTGGTGGCTTATCACATATTTACTTGTATGACTGGGTATTAAACCTTATTTCTCATCTAACAATGGGCCTATGTATATTTTGGAGTTATTACTTCATTGGCTTCTTGCAACCACTTCAGTCATTTTCTGTTCTAGGGTGAGAGATACGCTTGCCAGCATATTATTTTAATGAAGCACAGAATTTTAATGTCTTTGTTGTTATGTGTATGTCCTGTGTGGTACTGCCTTAGCCATCGGAAGAAGCATTCTATAGTATCACTGTGTAAATTTTTTTAGTGGGATGGTCAATTATCCGGTCATTCTCTGTGGGATGAGTTTCTTACGTACATGGACTCTTGTACCAGATAATGCATCATTTAAACATTGAGATTCGTATTTTTGTCTTCTTTCCTACTCGCTTTTGCTGATTCCATTTTACTTCCTCTGTTTCTTATATGCTAATGGTCCTGTGCAGTATGCATTGCTGACAGCAGCATTAAATCCTTATTAGGTTTTTGAACATGGATGTTGTCATTGCAGCATGCTTACCGAGATGGCCGCTTAGAGGAAATAACATTACAACACCTTCAAAACGATGAAGGTCTCACAGTAATAGCTAAGGACATTAGGTATTATTTTGTATTTTCTTTCGTTCCTTGACATTCAACATGAACACAATTACCTCTAAAAGCTTTGTTTAATTTTCAGGCTCTCTGATTTCCTTTGGGATTTGCATATAAGGTGAAGAGCTGAGAAGGTGCTTTCACATGTTTAAATTAAGCAAGTACGTGGTTTTCTTTATAATTTCTGTACAGTCAAAAGTGTATGTGCTCTCACTCAATAGTTATAGTATGGCCTCTCTAGGATATCTTAGAATTATTGGCTCTCTGCTTTAGTTTTGTTGACAGTTATAAAGTATAGGTGGAGGGCAGGGTTGTAGCGGCCCATCATTTTTTAATGGTGGTTATAAAATAAAGAGGCTTGCATGGATGAATTAAACACTAGCGACAATTCAACTTTAATATGTTGGGTTCAGGATGAAAGAAATATCTGGATGATCATTTTTTACCATTCAACTTTAGTTGATGACAACTTTCTCAAAATATAGTCGATCCCTTTTACTTGTTTTTCAACAGATTTCTGGTTTTTATGCAATATACTTGTTTTAGTTTCCCTGTAGATGATGGAGCTATTGAGATGCCGGCATCACATAAAATTGAATTGTTATTGGCAGTTGCTTACCCCTGTATTACACTTTCACCCAACTAGGATGTATTTTTTTTTTGGTTCTCACTCATTACTTCTATCTGATTCCGAGGTTGTTGATAGTTTCAGATGGCGACTGGTGGAGTTTGGCGTCAATGATGTGGAAAATGTGGCTGCGCCCAATTTGTATAAACTTGATATACAGACCAAATATAGAGTATTATTGCATGGAGGTGTGAATAATTGATATGATTGTAAAAGGCCATGGTCCTCTTTTTGGGAGGAATGGTTTTGGACAGTGACGCATAATTTGTGGCAGAAAGTAGTAGGGCTGCCTATCGTTTATAGTTGATACTTCCCCCACTGGTTCGAGGTGTTAATCTTGTATTCAAATTTTGCATATTTTTTAAGCAGATATTCTCATAATGTGTTTCAAGTAGCCATATTTTCGATGTTCCCATCTCTCTCGCCCTCTCTATACCTCACATGGTCGGTTTCACATAGAAATTAATATTATGGTCGCAATATTTTAAGGTATGTCCAGGATGTATTTTCTATTCCCCATAGCTCATCTTTAGTCATTTCAACAACGAACAATGAAAAGATCTGCAGTTTTTTATATTGATTTTGCAACCCCTGTGAATCGCTCATCAAATTTAGAGTCAAGTCTTTTGTGCAATTTACATAGAGAAATTGTGATTTTGACAATATGAATTAGAGAGGAGATTTTTGGAGAAATCTTGAGGTCGATTTTGTGACAGGCTTGACAAATTTTCATAGGTTAATTGATTTATGCAGAGAAACAAACTCGCCAAATTGGAGAGGAGGGTGACATCGTGGGTGTGGTCAACAACAGCTCAAGTAATTAAAAAGTAACTATGTTTGAGTTATGAAATAACACTTGACTTCTTAGGTTTGACGAATAATCGACATTTTGGCCTCTAGAGCTCTCCGAAAATTTCAATTTTGTTTCCTACATGCCAAAATCGCAATTCTCTTTGAAAATCGCCGACCCAAAGACGAAACCATAACAAAAGGGACTTGTTTGCCTAAAAAAATTTAAAGATCTATTTACTCATTACCTTGAATATTGAAAATAAATGGATTTTTTCCATTTTAAACACCAAACTATAATTTTTTTTTAAAACAATATCTAAACTAAAAACGCTAACATCTTAAATATTAAACTATCTGAAATGTAACAAAATAAATTCTGGTAGACGACCGATCACCTCTCGTTCTATGTTCACACTCGAGAACAACCGGCTGATCTAAAACGAACGGCCTTCCATTCACTGTTCACGTACGGACGAAACTTTATTTTATAAATTAATTTAAAAAAATATTAAACGATATTGGATTTATTTAAAAATTTTACCACATATTCACTATATTATGGGAAGATAATCTGTAAAGTCTCGTGATTTTCTAACACTTGTACAATTTATTGTAATTTTAGTGACGGGCAAAATTTTATTTTATAAATTAATTTTAAAAAAATAATAAAAAATATTGGATTTATTTAAAATTTTTACCATGTATTCTTCACATCATGGGAAGATAATCTGTAAAGTTTCGTGATTTTCTAACACTTGTACGATTTATTGTAACTTTAATGAGTTATTTTATAAAACAGACGTAAATCAATTATAATAAATCATAAAAAAGTTAAAAAATCACGAAAATTTATAAATTATCTTTTCATGATGTAGTAAACTTTTCAAGTAAATCTAATATCGTTTGGTATTTTTTTCATTATACGTGAATAAAAATGATGGGTATTTTAAAAAAATACTAAACGGTATTGAATTTATTTGAAAATTTTATCACATGCTCACCACATCATATAGAAAGATAATCTAAAATTTTTTGTAATTTTCTAATACTTGTAGAATTTATTATAATTCTTTTACTTATGTTTTATAAAATAATTCACTAAAATTATAATAAATCGTACAAATGTTATAAAATTACGAAAATTTTCAGATTATATCTGTATGAGGTGGTAAAAATGTAAAAAAATTTTTAAGTAAATCGAATATAGTTTGATATTTTTTTAAAATACCGTTCGTTTCTATTTACGTATAAAAAAAAATATTAAACGATATTAGATTTATTTGACAATTTTATCACATATTCATAACATAATGAAAAAATAATCTAAAAATTTTCGTGATTTTCTAAATTTGTAAATTTATTAAATATTTTACTTTGCTTTTAAAATAATTCACAAAAAATTTTCAGATTATTTTATAAAAATATAATAAATTTTCCAAGTAAATCTAATCGTTTTTGATATTTTTTTAAAATACCGTTCGTTTCTTTTACGTATAAAAAAAAATATTAACTATATTAGATTTATTTGACATTAATAATCACAGATCATAACAGAAGAACAAAAATCTAAAATTTTCGTGATTTTCTAATATTTGTATAATTTATTATAATTATTTTACTTTTGCTTTATAAAATAATTCACAAAAATTTTCAGATTATTTTATAAAAATATAATAAATTTTCCAAGTAAATCTAATTTCGTTTGATATTTTTTTAAAATTAATTTTAAAGTACAGTTCATTTTAGATCGGTAGTCCGTTATCAGGTGTGAACCCAGCGGAAGAAACCCAAAATAAATTACATTATACCCTGATATAAATAATCGAGTAATCTTTCATCGATGAAAGTAGAAGAACAATCAATGTTCTGTTTTTTAAAAGTTTCTTATGATAGTTTGGTTTAGATATTAAAAAGGTAAATCCGAATACGTGCCAGGAAACTGCTCATGTAATGGACAATAAGAATCGTGTAGATAATAATTCAAAGTAGAGGACAACAAAAAGAAATAAACATCGCCAAAAAAAATATCTCCTTTATTTTGTTATAACTAACTAAACAAATTCACTCCAATTACAGATGCATATATATGTAGAATGCAGATAGACGGATATATATATATATATATATATTAAAGAATAATTCTAAAAAGTAGAAACTTTGAGCTTAGGTGACTGCAGATCATAATGTCTAGTTCTTCCAAACAGCAGAAACAGAAAGGATGACTGACGCACAGATCAAAGCACAAGATGTCGCCGTAGACAACATCGACGCTCCGCTATCAGGCGACGGTGCTGGAGCTTCCTGCGCGAAAGCGACGCTGCAGAACACAGCGAAGACGGCGAAAACGACCGGAATCAAACTCTTCGGAGCCATTTGGAAACAACAGAACAAGCTATGAAAGTGAAGAGAAAAAAGAATCTGAGAGCAAAAAGAGAAGTTTATTAGAGTGGGCGGATCTCAGATCTTGCATTCAAAACTCCAGTGAACCAATATTTATAGGAGGGGAGGATCTTCAGGTGGGCCCAGTGAAAACGTGGACAGCTGGCGTAGCCCGTTGGCCACGATGATTGAGGAAAGGCAAAGCTTTCTTTTGCATTTAAAATTGCGTCAAAGGCGGTCTATATTTTTGAATATTCTACTCACGCCTAATTCTTGAAAATTTCTAAAAGCACGTGGACCTTTTTCAACCGTTAGATTAACATAATGTCGTTGAACGGGGATACTTACCCCATAGACTTCGGTTGGGCAGCCTACACCTAACAACACAACGCGCCTCGCCTCTCTTAATTTTCATAAAATCTTGATTATTTATTATCCTAACTTATTATCTAAATAAATCAGTAATTTTTTTTTAAATATAATTATTTTTTAAATACATAACCAATAGTATTTTTTACGAAAATTAAATTACTGGTACTATAAAGAGTAATATTGAGTGTATATATATTGATTAATCTACTATAATAAATTATAAATACTTAAAATAATAGTGCTTATACTAAATAAATGACTAGGGATCTAGGTTAGGTATATGTAATTAATTATCCTTGTTCAATTAATTTAACTGGGCCTTGATTTTCTGATTATGGGCCTTTGTTTGGGCTTATATGACCCGATTATTGGGTTATAATTCGGGTCTGCGTTAAAAGCCCAGTTGTCAATGGAGTGGGAAAGGGATTTGAAAATACCCTTCAATTTTTCACCTCATGTTCTTCCAACTATGCAGAGGCCGGAAGACTCGTTCTGATCGATCAATCTCTTTCCACCTACTCAACCTAATTAATCATCAATCGTCGTTCACCCGAGAAAAAACGGTTGCAGCCTAATATAGTTCTGGTATAAATGGAAACAAAAATGGAATCTGCAGAAGATTTAGGCTGTACCTTTCCAAAAACAGGTCGGTTGAGCTCCTATAAATCCCGCGCCTTCTCCCTCATTCTATTCCTCAGGCTGCAGTTGTTCTAATTAATAGAAGCGTTTTCCGGTGAAAAAATCATCATATTATTTTCGCCGAACAACGCTAACCTGAAATCCGCCATGGCAATGAAGAAGATCGCTTGCGCCGTGCTTTTCGCCGCCGCCTCCTTCAGCGCTGTCATGGCTCAAGAATCTCCAGCTCCGGCTCCAGGACCAAGCAGCGGGGCCTCCGCTAGCCTCCCCGTCCTCGGATCCCTCGCCGGTGCCTCCATCGCCTCTTTCGTCGCCTACTACTTGCAGTAAATATCAATGGAGATTGAGAGCGGGAAATAGAGAGAGGGAGGGAAAGAAGGATCTGGAACCTCTCTCGTATTTATATGATTCTCCTGTTGAAGCTTGTAATGGAACGTATTTGATTTAAAATTTGGGAATAAAATTAAAAGTGATTTATTGTAGTACTATATTTTTAGAATACACTTCCATTTTAAGCACGTGTCATAATTTTGAAATCTAACATACTTTCATACAATTGAACTTCTAGCATTTCATCATCAATGTGCTTCAAAGTTCTTTTTTTCAGCCATATTTATTGAATTTTATCAACAACAACTATACTAATTTATTTATTAAATTAAATTACAAAATATTTAAATTTTAACAAGGCTATGTCACTCTCTTTGAAACGATCCTGTTTCCAGCGACTCGGTCTCTCTCACACTGATAAATCTCGGAAACCACTGTTGAGAGAAAAGGAAAATGACGGCCGCTGTTTCTCGTCGATTCAGCTCTAAGCTTTTTAGGCCTTTTCCGCCTCCTCCGTTTGTTTCCTCCTTCATTTCTCGAAATCATTCCTCTGAATCATCCGTGGAAATCTGTCCGCAGAATTTTACTTCCATTTCCCATCCTCAATCGACGTTTTTGAGCCCTAATATCAGGCCGATCGATCCTTTTACGTCTTACGGATCTATCAAAATATCTAATTTTGGAGCTCATGCTTCTTCCTACTCGAGACCCACAGATTTGGCCTGCAGTTTCGTCACTTCAGGCTCGATTTCTTTTTCAAAATCAACTAATCCTGATTTCAATCGTGTCTCGGTAGGGAATCGCAGATGTTTGTCAACCTCTGGCTCATCGTTGAACTCTGGGATAGCTCACCAGATGGAAAACGCGGAAATCAAGTATTGGCCGTTACTTGGCACAAGCAATATGGATTTCAGTTCTAGCATGATCAGATCGTCTTCAACCCCAAGCACTAGCCCTAATTTTCTATCAGTCGAAAGCCTCAGAAAATTTTCAACCTCGGATTCATCTTCTGAAGCCAAGAAATCACAAGATTCATCTTCAGAAGCCGAGAAATCACAAGCATCAGATGAGTACCCTAGTCGAAATCCAGATTTCAAGCACCAAGAGATTGAAGGGCCAACAGTAGAACGTGACCTCTCAGCTTTAGCCAATGAAACCAGAGAAGTGGTGGAAAGAATGATGAAGACCATATACAATCTAAGCAAAGTAGTCGCTGTACTAGGTCTGGTTCAGCTTGGGCTTGGAGCTTGGGTTTCCTACATTACTCGATCCTCCCCAATAACGGAGGTTTCAATCCAAAGCTTCGTAGCCTTTGGATTTCCTTTTTCCCTAGCCTTCATTCTGCGGCAATCTTTGAAGCCAATGTTTTTCTTTAAGAAGATGGAGGAACAAGGCAGGCTACAGATTTTAACTCTGAATCTGCAGATTGCCAAGAACTTGAACGTCTTGTTTGCCAGAATCCGTGGAGTTTCGTTCGTGGGAATAGCCGGTCTGTCCCTCGGATTCTTGCTTGCTATTATGTCAAGATGAATTTCAGATTTACTCGCAGATTTGATTGGAGTCCGTGTTTGCTTTGTATTTTTCTTCAAACTGATCAATTTCCATGGATGATTGACAGCATCTTGATACATTTCATCATTGTTTAAAATCATCTGTATTGAAAAAACAAAGTGAAATCATCTATATTCATATGCATTTCGAGTGAAGAATTTAACAATTAAACAACGATAAAAGTATGTTTACTAAAAGTAAAAGATTTAAAGTTAAAAACTCAAACTCTTTTGTTCAAGTTCTAAACTTTTTTTTTCCTTCTCAAAGAGGTGCGAAACAAAGGTAAGCCACCCTGCCAGGGGGGCCTGTCATTTCAGACCCGCCAAATATAATGCCAATCTGCTTTTCGGGGAGAGAGAAGAAACAGATGTTTGTATAAGTTCATCGCCAATGCTAACCTACGCGTTTCTCCATTTACAAAAAAAAAAAAAAAAAACCAAAAGAAAAAGAAAAGCAGATTGCAGTTCCAAAATATGGAGAAATTTCGTTAAATTCACTCTTCCTTCGAACCAATTCTACTTCTCTTTCTTGACTAGGCAGTTCCCGAGTTTCCATCAGGCTTAGTTTCAGGTCGAACATAGATGAGACTTCGAGAGGTTTGTGAGGGACCGGGACCAGTGCCACCTGAGACAGGAACCGCACTGTCTGTCACACTGGTCTGTCCGTCCCGCTTCCACTGGAAGCTCCTGGATCCGGGTTTCATAGGAGGGCGAGTTCTGAAGGCAGCAGGAGAGCCCCTAGGAAAAGGAGCCCTGGCATATCGAGTTGCAGGAAATGAAGAACCACGAGCAATGTGAGGCCATGGCATGATTGAAGCCATCTCTTTATGGGCTGCACTTTTCTTCACAACCTGCCATGAGAATATCGATTAAAAATATGGCACCCAACAAGCATATATAGACAACAATAATACTAGATTTGATTTCTATTTATACATTCTAATCCTATCACTTAATGTCTGGTTTATCCATTAATGTACCTAATGTTTTCTTTAATTATTTATCATTTGTTATAATTATTACACCATTTAATAAGTGATCTGCTAGTTAATAAGATTAGAATATAAAATTAAGGAATAAATCTAAAATTACCATATTTGTAGAAGATTCTAAAAGTTATGGATGCTAGCTAATATTTGCTGAAATTACTACAGTCAGACTTATAGAGATTTGTTTTAGATTACCTCGGTCATCAAAGCAAAAAATACCGACTAGTATAGTAGTAGGAAAAAAAGGTAAAACCTGAGCAGCTTCTATTATATTTTAATTTCTTCACCCAAATTATCTAATGTACCCATGCAACAGACATATTGCAAGTTCACATCCACCATAATATGGCTCCGCAAGGTCTCGTCAGTCAACCAAGCTAGACTGATGGCATTGCCTTTTCACGTAATAGGTTGATTTATTCATCTATTTTACTATTGGCTTTAAACGAAATGAAATAAAACGCAAGGCAAATGAATCCTAATACAAGGAAATCAAGACAAGCAACTTCATCAAGTACCTTGAGGATCCTTGACATAAAGGAAGTTCCATTCAGAGACAACGCATTGTCTGCTGATTCTTTTCGCATGAACTCTACATAAGCTGACCTGCTCAAACACCACGACTTAGTAGGAGCAAGAAATTATTCCCACAGTGAAAACTAACAGAATAGATACTCAGAAAAAGAAAAAACCAATACCCTACCCTGTGGGCTGCCCCGTTGTTGGATCTGTAATTATAATGACTTTTAACACTTCCGCAAACTTATTGAAATGCCTAGACAGACTATCTTTTGTAGCAGCAAAATGAACCTGAGAATGACAATATTATAATTAATAAGATAATATTATAATTGAGACATAATAACAAATGCCATTTGAGATGGGAGGACACAGAAAGACAAGTGCATAAGTTGTTACATTGCTGACAAAAATGGTTCGAGAATCAGCATCCTCCAAATGCCGCGTTATAGACAAAGGACCTAAATAATACCAGAATGAAATAAGTTTAAGAAATGGAAGACAAACTTTCCATAATGAGATTGCCTTTAGATATTTTAAATGTTATACCAGTAGCAGAGGCGATGGGTTTCTGAGAATCCTGAGACCCGAATATAGGATTTGCCTGTGAAACAAAACTTGCAAGTTCAGTACAATATTTAAACATAAAGGAACATAAATATGAACTAAAATAAAAAGCATGCACGCGCGCATCTGTGTGTGTGTATTTATGCTTATAAATGAAACATCTTACATTTCCGTTGCCAACAGTGACAGGGATGCCATTCTCCTGTACACCTGGTGCTTCAGATTTTCTATCCCCAACTCTACTAGCCTGGATTAATTTTCGACTATCTAATCCTTCAATTTTCTTTGATTCCAGATGATGAGATTGTTTTGAATCGTTTAAATTTACTGGGGCATTCAATAATTTATGAGAGCTGTTCCTAGAGACTGCTTGTTGATCGTTTTCATTGTTTTGTGTCTTCCACGTACCATTGAAATCATTCTCAGCTACAACATACTCCCCAAGAAAATTCCTACTTCTGTGTGCACTAGATGTCCCAGATTGAGTGACGTTACCCATCATGTTAACATCATCAAATCCTTCACTACCAGAAGAGTGATCATAAACAAGTCCAGTTTCTTCTTCCATCATTGGCATAGTATGGACTAACTGTCCACTCTGATTGCGCTGAACATATGTCATATGGCGTTTGTCTGGCATGTGGGGTTTAAGTCCATAGTCCCGATCCCCCACATCAGTTTCTCCATATCCTGCAGGCTCCAGCCCTGACATGTCACGACCAAGTCGATCAAAAACACTTAAAGATTTAACTCTAGTTACATCTTCTGCAGCTTCTGCCACAGCTTTGATAACAGTTGCCATGGGATTTGATATCCTGGCAATAGATTGGAGGCGTTGAGGGCGATGGACTTTTGGTAAGTTAACTGTGGATGAAGAAACTACGGATCGAAGCCGCTTAGGCGAGGGCTCCGATTCTGTATTAGAAGCAGCCACTGCATCTCTTACCGCAAATTGAAGTAGTCTTCGAGGAGCAGCCATCCTTGATTGAGAGACTGCCTCCGTCTGTGAAAAAATGTTAAGAATTTCAAATGCTGAGGCAAACTAGTATTGACTGACAGAAATGAGGTGAAAGAAACAAACAGAGACGACCATTCAGTAAACACCAATTTACAAACACTATTAGGTCATTCGAACAGCACATGAGTATCCAAGTAATGGTACATAGAGCAACCTCAACTAAATAATGAAAAGCATAAAGATCTATTGACGTTCCAATCAGTAAGCTAAATACAAAATAAATTGAACAAAACAAAAAGAAGAGATGATTGGATATGAAACAGTCCAAGCTGTTAGGTTAGAATCAATCCACTACAACCTGTCAACTCACAATTGGAAAAAACCAAGAGGAAATATAGAACTTTGACGCACTTTGATGTATATTTCAAGTTTCTTATTTGGCTAGACAATTGCATCAGTAAAACAATAAAAACCTAAAAACCATATCAATACAAGAAGTTGGAACATTTTATCATGTGAAATAAATGCTTTCATCTTCAGTTCAGAACAAAAAATCACTTTGAGCTCAATGCAAACATTCCAGTGAAGTGGCAGAAGAGACCTTTATATTTGGATGTTTATCAGACCGATTTCTTTTTCTATGAGGTGAGACTCGAGGGGAAACCGACCGTGGTCGATGACTAACTCCACTGTGCAATTTTTGCTCTGGCTGAATGTTTTCTATCTTAGAACTTAAAAGAGGAGGAGGTTCATCAACATCCCTCATTAGCCCTTTCCACTCCCTGTTATGTCTGCTTCTAGGTAATTTACTAAATGCCCCCCTTTCTGAATCTGACTGCACCTGTTGGGAATCAGTTCTTCCACACGGTTCCACAATTTTGGGAACTTCATCTGCATAAGAAGCTTGAGCTTCGCCATATAAATGTAAATTTGAAGTCAGATGATCCCACAGCCTGGTAAACACAAATCATGAACCAATAAGTATAGTTTTTGAATGATGCCACCATTACAATGTTGAAAATGCTAGTAAGGATTGGTAATAAATTACCAAGAGACAAAAGAATGGCTGTCATCCCCAAGAAATACATTCAACTCACTCCTTGCTTCTTCTTTCTGCCTCCCATTCCTCAATAATACAATAATATAATCCTGCCCAAAAAATGGTAAATTTTGGTAAAATGTAACTTAACAAATTGGTGTAATTAAATTCAGCATCATCGTTGGGAAAATTATACAAAAAAAATCCAAATATACAACTAGTTGAGATGAATCTCAGATATCAATACAGTCATCAGTTAAAACATGAGAAGAGAAGTTCCATGGAGTTAATAGTTGTGTGAAAGGAGTGAAAATTATGTCTGTTGTGTGTCAATGCAATTCATTGATGGTCCCTGGCCTGCCGGCTCATGAACTCTTCAGAGAGGGCCGGCAGGCAGTTGAGACAATAACCTCAAACAGAACAAACTAGAAACTACTTAATCCTAGCCATCAAGATATTAGGAAGAACAGGTAATGTGACCTCAACCTGTCAGACAGAATAAACTCGAAAACACATTTAGGTTAAAGTGAAATAATATGCTGCTAAAAATTACATACACAATAAGGATAATTCTACTTCTTGATTACATCGTGATTTTTCAGTTTTGTGGGATAAGAGTAGTTTCTTAATAGGAAAGTGGACTTATATCTCTTAATGCTTTGACATGTAGATTTTCTCTTTAGTTTTTAGTAAGAAATTATATTCCAACTTTTGAATAGGAAAATTCTGCTTGAAGAGTTTTTTCTTTTTTACTGGAACCTTTTTTTACAATTGAATATAGACTTTAGATTCTTAGTAAAAAAACAACAAGAAGCTACGACCTGCACAGAGTTTTCGGGGTTAATGTTGAATTAACATAAATCACAGCATTTTCCAATTCATATACGTAGATTCTCAGTCTAATTGTTCAATTTTTGAAGAACAAGAAGATGGAGCACCGAAAAAAAGCAACTCAGTTAAAAACCACTCTCCATCCAGGACGTACAACTAATAGAGTATTATTCCATACATATTTCTTAGGAATACAATTCATAATCAATAACATAAACTGCCCGTACCACAAGAGTGTCGTCAGTGTAATCTCCCATAAACTCCTTCAGCTTCTCCTTAACTTTCTCCCGCAATTTCTCCACTCCATTACCAGAAAAATCGACCTTAAATGCTCTACCATCAACCAGATCCACACTACCCATCTCCTCCAAAAGTTTCCTATCGAAAAAACCTAATTGCCCTCAAATACTCCCTAAATCGCAATCTTCACAAACCCTAACTCGGTTCCTCAATATCGTCAAGCTTAAAATCTCCACTCAGAGTCGATAAACAATCGGAAAAACAATGCGGCGTTGGGAGATCGGTCGTACAACGCTGCGGCTATACAAAATTTTTTAAGAGAAATGAGGAAATATTTCAGAGAATATCAAAGATCTACTTAAGCGACGAAGTTTATTTGTATTGCTCGAAAATCGGAAATTCTAAGAGAGAAATCTAGAGCAGGCGATAGAGAGCGAGAGATTTAAGCTTGAAATGCTGTACCCAGGCTAGTTAAGAGCAGAAAAATGAGAGAGCGAAGGGAGAGCCATAGCGCTAAAACTGATGGGGTGGCTTCGGTATAAATACGACGAGTGAAACTTCCTTTGAAAATAAAGTTATGGCCTTATGGGTATGATTTCAAGGCGGTGGCCATGGTTAATGTGGGCTTTTTTGTTTTTATGAAATATAATTTATTTTTATTTTATGTCACAACACGAAGGCGGGCCTAAGAGGACGACGAGTCAGACAACCCGACAACTCGATTCTCGAAGAAGACCCGATCACTCAGTCTAAGGTTTTGTTCGTAGCGAAAGATTTGAATATTAAATCAAAAGCCAAGATACACACAGTGACTACATATATAATAGTACGATAAAAGAAATTACAGTACAATAACGTTCACAAGTCCAAATTCAATTCAGATATCTAATACATACCAAATAGAGATAAGTTCTTAACAAGGGAAAACCAAACACTCAAATGTAGAAAGAAGTAAAATAAAGAAACAACTTCTGAACTCCAACTACTCACTACTCTTGTTCTTTCCTGGAAAGAAGAGATTGTCGTTTGGAGTGAGCGACTAGCTGAGTAGGAATATTATATTAAATGCATGTAAAACTTCTTTTACCTTTCTGCGCCCCCCCCCCCCCCCCCCCCCCCCGGCTGGGAGGCATCTACCTCATCTCGATCACAATGAGAGGTTTAAAATGTGAAACGATATCAAAATAGTTTTCAAACATCGTCTCATGAAAACTCATTTTCAACGTTTTATAAAACAAGTTCCAAAAGCCATAGATGAAGCATTAAATAAACCATTGTTGTATACATAGACGACTACATGAAAATAGGTTATCATCGTAGATTTCACTTAAAATCATTTTAGTGAAAAATAAGAGTCGCTCAAGGACCCTTCCGATACATGACAGAAAAAAGCGGCGACTGAAGTCTAGCAACACCTCATGAGTCAGAAAGAATAATCAAGCAACGCGTGATCTGAATATCAAACTCAGTTACCCGAATTGTCGGTAAACAATGGTCATCTATGAAGCAACTCGTATAATCGATAATAAACAAATAATAATACCCTGATCAGATTTAGGAATCCGAAACCCAATAAGCGCGTCATCACCACCTTATTACTCATTTCGTGAAGTGCATATAAGACAACTTTTACGCAACATAAGATATATTAAGATGTTCTTCTGATACTCTGACACCGAGATTGTCCGAAGTATCATGAGGATCCATCTTCTATTATAACAATAATAAAATCATGCATCAATGGTAAATTTGTAAATCATACATATATATACACGTAAAAGACTAATGTTCTGGCAAGCAGGCTCCATCAAGTTTTCATGGGTGATAGCTCACAAAATTAGGGTTTTCTTAAAAACCATGTAATGTAATACAACGATAATTCTTCCAACTGAATGCGCAACCTCAACAATTGACTCGAAGTCGTCTGACTCTAAAATAAAATTAAGGTTAAGACTATCCAACTCAACACTAAGAGAAGACATTAAGATGAGTCTTTAACCGAGACTAGGAACTCAATCTTTAACAATATAAACGACTGAAAACTTCGCCGAGGCGTTACGCGCCTCCGCGACACAGTTTTCCCAAAAATAAGACAGTGCAGTCAACACTTTAGACCATGAGTTGATACTTCCTAATGTAATATCCGGCCTGTACGGAATTTTATATTATAATATATATTGGCATTTCTATAAATATGTCAAATCAAACTCGTTTTGCGAAAAAGAAGCGCCATTATGATCCTAATTATTAATTGGAATTTTAAGGAATTTACGAGAATTTTCGGAGTAATAACGCTATATTCCGAGTAATTAAGTTTCTCGTACTACAAAGGACGTTTTAATAAAAATAGTAAACGGGGTCCGAATTGAGAACGGACAGTTTTAATAAATCTCAAATAATAAGTTGGACATATAGGTGAAATAAGGAGATTTGGTGAAACCGAATCGACGGTTAATTAACGAAACAAAGGACGAAACAAATAGAATTAAGTGCTAAGGGCAAAATCGTAATTTGCAAAGTCAATTTTATATTAAAAACTTAATCTTTCTTCTTCTTCACCATTTCACGCCAGAACCATTTCTCTCATTTTCTCTCCTTCGTGATTCCCTCTGCCGTTAACGGAGTTCTCAACTTCCGACCTCCGTTCGTCCTCCAATCGTTCCGTTTTCTTCACGTTTTCTCCTCCATTCAACGCTCATGGTATGATTCTAAAGTTTTAGAGCGTTAGTTTTTGGTTTTCGCAAAGTTATACGGTTAGGGTTTCGTTAAAAATCGAGATTTAGGGTTCGAAATCGATAGATTGTTGTAGATTACGAATGTATAGGACGTATTGAACATTATGGGACGAAGTTAGAGTGATTTGTGAGAAATGTTAAAATTGGAGAATTTTCGAATTTTTAGGAAAACTCGTTAATTGAAATTTCAAACTATCGAGCGTTAATTGTTGTTTAAATATTTCTATTAGTTAGGTTAAGATTTTGAGAAAGTTCTTTAGTTAAGATTTTGTCAATTTGGACGTTTAGAAACTTAAATTAGTTTTAACGTCGATATTGTGTTTTGCCTCAGACAAACAACGCTCGTGGACGGAGCTTGAGCTGCTTTGGACACGAGGTAAGTTCTCGTGATCTTCTCTGGCCGATTGGCCTACACCGTACGTCGAGGTCGTCTCGAGGAGTTTTGGAGATGCGTTTATTTAAATTATTTTGGTTGGGTAGTTAGGAATAGTTCTTTTATAGGTTACATTCTTAATTGATTTTTGTCTTGATGGTACATATGTGGTTGTTTACTTTAAGATATAAACTGTTCACGCATCACATGTTTTAAAGAAAAGCATGAAAATGAATTTCCGCACATTGTTTTAAAGATAATGCAAAGAATAAAATTGGCCGTAAGGTTTACAGTTTACCGGCCGAAAGGCATACAGGCCGAAAGGCATACAGGCCGAAAGGCATACAGTTTACAGGTCACGCGAGGTGGGGCTCAGGCACGGCTGTACGTGTTGTAAGCGTGTACCCCCCTCCTCTAGCTGGAAAGAGTAGTCCGTCCGCTGGATGAGCTCTCTCCGGTTAGGGAGATAGGATCTCGGTGACACCTACAGTGCATAGCATAGCATTTGCATTTACGAGCCTTACTGAGATTTTTATCTCATAGTGTGTTGTATGGTGTAGGTGATTACGAGGAAACAGGTGAGGATGAGATCCCTCCACCTGAGGAGTGACGTAGTTGACGGAGGATGGTTGCGATGGTGTGTTAGCGCAGTCGACGCTTAACCGACCCGTGGGGAAGTATGTATAGATTTTGAGGGTTTTTGGGATGTTTTGGGCTGACAATTGTATAGACATTTTAGGATGCTTGGTTCTGGTAGTGGATAGGTTTACTTTTGAAGTTTTAAACGTTTTGAAAACCTGTTTATAAACTGCTTTGGTAAAGTTTTATTTGAATTGTAAGTGATTTGAAAACAGGAGGATTTGTTTAGGTTTTAAATGTATCATCGCAGTTTGTTTTCATGAAAGTGTACTTAGTTTATGTAACACCCGACAACTTCAACCAGGTGACTTCCTAACTGAATTAACGGCCATGATTATTCGATCTTCATGATTTAGAATTTTATGCCAAGCTTAATTAATTACATGTGGATTTAAACTAGGTTGTGTGGCAAAGTTGTAATAATGGAGGATTGAGGCCAGTATTTAAAGAAAATGGAAAGGATTCAAACCCCAATTAAACCTCACTGTAGCCGTCATTACTCTCGGTGATTTTCTCTCCCGAGCTCTCGCTCTCTGTCGGCAGGAAATCCCTCCTTGGACGATCGTTTCCTTGCTGCTTCTCGGCTACTTTGTGCTCAAGGTACGAGTTTGGCAATGTAGCTAACTTTTAGTTGTTAAGCTCTGTTTCAGCTTTGTGTTGAGGTTCTGGACTCTTCAATGGCCGAGTATTTGTAAGGATATTTTAAAATCTGAAAGTGGTAATGTCATTCCGAATCGATTTTGGACATTAAACAACCAACCCTGAGTTATCGCTAATCGAATCTGTCAGTTTTGGGTTTTGGATTTTAAACTGCACAGAGAACTATACTAAGGATTCGGGAGTGACTATAGCTATTAGATCCTAGGATGACTTGTGATTAGAACTAATAGAATTTTGTTTTAACTACTGCAATGTAAATGTTTTAGGTGAAGAAGTTTGAAGAGAAAGGAGCTCAAATTGCTAAGGAGACCAGGTAAGTGAATGTGTAGGTTTCTTGGTCATTAGGACCCTACATCAAAGGATGCTAGGTAGAAACTCATACGATGATTAGAAGTTTCCCTTATGTTACTGTCTAATGTTTATGCTGATGATTAGCTCAATGGTAAGGTTTCATGTCGAATGGTGCTCTGGTCTGTGTTAGTGTTTTTACACACTTACACGCAAGTGCACGTGTCGCTAACAAAGTAATAGTGTAAGTAAAGTATCGATCCCACGAGGATATTTTCAATTGATAATTAATTGCTATAAAAATCTTATAAAAACAAACTATTAAAATGATAGTTAAAACAATTAGAAATAAAAGATGAATAATGCTGCAATAAAAGAACACAAATTAAACGAGGTAAAATCAATAGATAAAAGCCTTGGCTAGGATCGATTTCTTTGTTACGATGATTCTGCTACTAATGCTCTGGTAATGCTCTGCAGCATTATCTAAAAAAACAGCAAGAATAAAAAGATTTTCTAGGATTCTTTCGAATTGCCTAGGTAAATTCAAATCAGAATTTCTTTCTACCTTGAAAGAATGTAACTAATATTGAATTTTCAGATTTGTCCCATTCTTATCGCCAATCAAATTAATGTTAACTACGTTGTAACAAAGTAATTCAATTAATTATTCATGCATCTAAAATTTATATCTATCTATCGATACAATATAAATATGAATAGTCAACCTATCTATCGATATGATCTGACTTAGCAAGTAAATTTCATAAATAATTGTTCAATAGATAATCGCAGAAACAAAACCAAGATCGTAGCAAAATATCGCAACAAATACTATCGTCCTAACCAAGATTAAAGAGTTTAGCTTAAAGTCATGATAACAAAACTAAAAATAAAAATAATATTCATCAAAGGAAAAATTAAAAAAATAGATTAAGAAGAAGAATTTTCGAAGTCCAGATCTCCAGCAACCAAGATTCCCCTCCTTCTCGTTCTGCGTAGTCCTTTGTTTTTCCGCCACCTTTTCGTCTATTTTTGTCCTTTAGCTCTTCAGGGTTACAGAACCTTGGTGTTCTTCTACAGACCTTTAGGGTTTTTTCCCCTAGGTCTTTGACCCTAGGTTCAAGTCCCCTTCCAGCCTCTCTCTGCCGCAGACCCTTTTTTCACCAAAAAAATCACTTTTTGTTCTGCATCTCATACCCATTTTCTCTCTCTCCTTTTAGAATCCCCTTTTTGTGTAGAATATCTTCTCTCTCTTCCATTCTGTTTGCCATTTTTTCACCTATATAATTTTTTATTCCAAATTGGCTTTCTTTCTTTAATCCTTGTTCCACGTACTTCAGTAATTCCACATTTATTTCTTTCATTTGACTCTTCCTTCCAATTTGTTTTTCCCTCATTTTTGTCCTTTCCTATATGCCATGTGTCATCTGCTTTTCTCCACAAAATCTTCAACGTATTTGATTTTCCTTAATTGTAGTCTCCTTTCTCTCTTTCCAAATTATTCTTCCTTGATTTTTGCCTTCACAAATCTTCAGCATTTGAATTCGAATTTCCCACTATAAAAATAGCATTCAATTGTGAAAATATAAAATTCAAGATAAGGAGAAAAATCTGCTTTTTAATAGAAAATCTACATTAAATATATTAAATTCAATCAAAACACCAATGCTGCAGCATTGCATAGCAATTATAATAAATTCATACCAATTTATTATTGCAATCACTCAATTCATATAAGTTTTCTTATGTAAAATTAGTATAAAATGACTCTAAAATAAGAGTCATCAAATACCCCCAAACTTAAACCATTACTCGTCCTCGAGTGATGCAAAACAAACATAAATTCCCTAATTAATATTAAAATTGATATAATTTCCAAAATATCTAATAACTTGTAAATCATTGAAAAATTTCACTATCACAATTACAAGTAATCAACATAGATTTAATTCCCAATAAACTCCATTTAATTTCAAAGTGTGTGTGTGTTCAAACTCCAATTGAATTGCTAAGTTCAACAATCAAAACTAGAAATCACAATACATATCATAGGATGTCAATTCTCTAATGTCTTTTCTAAGTCGATTAACATTCAAAGATTCTTCTTTCTTTCTTTTATTTTTTAAATAAGTGAGGGGATAAGGTTTTTTTTTTTTTTTTTTTTTTTTCTTTTCACATTGACTTTATCTATAAGTCACACTACCTTTTTACGCGATTGACAACATTGGTGATGAAGTCATCCGGTTACTCAATAGTGTCACCTCAAGATATATACTCATATGAAATAGAGGAGTATAGCCAATAATTATGCAACGGAGTTCCTCCCAAAGTTCCTCTAATTTATTTCTACCCATCGAGTATCCAAAAGGCTCACTCGAAATTGAAAGTAGATTAGGAAATTGCACTTATTCAATCAATTTTTTATTTTTTTTTATTTTTTTTTTATAACCCCCAAACTTACTATTTATTATTTTTTTAGAAGAAATCTTTCATTGCTAATTTCTTTCATCAAGCACTAAATTATTAACACTTAGATATAATTGTAATGTCTAGAAAGGATGATATTCCTAAGCAACCAAAAGGAGTTTGTGTGTTAAGAAAAACTAAGCTTATGGGAATAAATCTTAATTGATTTCTAATAATATGTAACAATAACACTATTCAATAATCTACTAAATTAGAAGATATTAGGAAATTATATCAATTTTGTTTCTCAAATAGTCTATAGATCCACAACACACTACTAATCAAACAAGCAAATAACACAATTTAACTGAAAAGCAAATTTAGGCAATCATGCAGCACACTAAACATTACGTATATAAATACATATTCTAAGCAGTTTTCAAACATTCCAAATTAGACAGAAACAAAACATCCACTTTAAACCTCCAAACATCCAAACAAAATCAAAATGCATGCACCCCCACACTTAAAAATTTGCAGTGTCCCCACTGCCAAACAAAATTAAGTTCAGAAAACAGAAATCAAAGCAAAGTAAAACTAGAGGGGTTAGGACTTCCCTGGATGATTATGTTGTGGGTTCTTATTCAAAGTTTGAGCCCTGGAGCAACATTGTGGATGGTGGCGTGGTTCTTCTTCTTTCCCTGATTTGTGCAAACCTGAGTTTATTTTTAGCAAAAACAAAAACAAAAACAAACAAAGAACAATAAATAAAAACTAACACAAAAGGATATAAAAAATTGGGTTGCCTCCCAAGTAGCGCTAAGTTTTTCAAGTCTTCAGCCAGACTTCTCCATGTCACTTTTCTTTGCTATCCTCAAGAGTAATTGAGGCAGTTTCTGTCAATTTTTCTCCATGATAAAGCTTTACTCTTTTTCTGTTTACCTTGAAATTTTGACCATTTTGTTCATCTCGTAGTTCCAAGGTGTCATATTGATAAACTTTTATCATTCTGTCAAAAACTCGCTTTTGTATTTCTCTGTTGCGCCATTTTCTTTTCTTTTTTCTTCTCTTTAAATAGCTTTTTCTCTTGCTGTTTGCTGGTACTGACTGTTCTTTTTCGTCATGTGGCACTTTATCATCTTTTATCATGAAACAATCTTCAGCTTCCTCTGGAAATTTCATCGCTTTTAATACATTGAAAGTAACATGCTGATCATTGACTCTCATTGTAAGTTCACCTTTCTGGACATCGATAAGTGTTCTCCCAGTAGCTAAGAAAGGTCTTCCCAAAATTATGGGCACTTCATGATCTGCTTCGTAATCCAAAATAATGAAGTCTACTGGGAAAATGAACTTATCCACCTTTACTAACACATCTTCTATCTTTCCTTGAGGGTGAGTCAGTGAGCGATCAACAAGTTGCAAGGTCACAGTTGTAGGTCTAACTTCTCCAATTCCCAGCTTCTTAAAAATTGACATGGGCATCAAATTGATACTAGCTCCAAGATCACATAGAGCTTTTCCAAAATAGTTATTGCCAATTATACACGGAATAGTGAAACTACCAGGATCTTTCAGCTTCGGTGGTATTTTTTTCTGTAGAATGTAGCTGGTCTCTTCGGTCATAGCAACCATCTCATATTCTCCCAATCTTCTCTTCTTTGATAAAATATCTTTCATGAATTTCATATAGTTGGGCATCTGTTCAAGGGCTTCAACCAAAGGTAAGTTGACGTGAAGTTGCTTCAAAACATCCAAGAATTTTTTAAATCTCTTTTCCTGGTTGTGTTTTTGTAGCCTCTGTGGAAACGGTGGAGGAGGTTTCTGGAGTTGCATTTCTGTAGGTCGATGCTGCTGTGATGCTGCGAGCGGAACTGCAGCATTGATATTAATTTCTCCAGAATTAGACTTATTTTCTTCGGCTTCTTGAGGTCTTTCTTTCTCAATCCCCTCTTCTCTTTCCTGCAAACCCTCAGTAATGGGTTGTTGTTTTGCTTCTCTTTCTTGATCATTCTTCTTTGCTTTCTCTGCCTTCGGTGGTTTCTCTGGGATCTCCACTTCTCTACCATTTCTTAATATTATTGCCTTACAGTGTTCTTTGCCTGATCTTTGCGGAATTTCTGTGTCGCTAGGTAATTGTCCATTGCTCCTCGAATTCGAAGATTGAGCTAGCTGCCCCATTTGGGTTTCAATATTCTTTATCGAAGCTGCCAAATTTTGCAAAATTATATCTGTTTTTGCAGCATACTCTCTTGCAAAGTTGTCTGGTTTCTCTTGAACTGCTGGCTTCTGGAGTTGCTGATTGTAGTTCTGGACATAGTTTTCAGCAGATCTTGCAGGTACAGCGTTATTCTGTTGCTGTGAACTCCATTGGAAGTTTGGATGCTGTCTCCATCCAGGGTTATACGTCTGTGAGTATGGATTATTGTTTCGGTTATAACCCACGTAATTTGCTGACTCAGGATTCGTCGGGCATGAACTATCATCATGGTTCTCCCCACAGAAAATGCACGAAACCTCCCTTGCTTGTGGCTGCTGCTGTTTGTGCATGGCTTTAATGGTATTTTCCAGTGAGGCTATTTTTGCATTAAGAGCAGCCACTTCATCTATCTCATAACTTCCAGGTGCTCTCCTTGTAGATTGCATTCTATCTGAAGGCCACTGATAACTATTTACTGCCATTCTCTCCAGTAGATCGTAAGCTTCGTTGAAAGATTTAGAAAGCAATGTTCCATTCGCTGCTGCATCGATGATTGATCGAGTTTGCCCATTTAGCCCGTTGTAAAATGTTTCCAGTTGAATCCAGTGAGGAATCCCGTGATTTGGACACTGTCTCAGCAACTCTTTAAATCTATCCCAGGCTTCATATAGTGATTCTCCATCCCGTTGCTGGAAGCTTGTTATTTCATTTCTCATCCTCGCATTCTTCACTGGTGGGTGATATTTCATAATGAACTTTTTAGCTAGATCCCCCCATGTAGTTATGGTATCTGAAGGAATGCTATTCAACCAATCTCTGGCGCGATCTCTCAAGGAGTATGGGAAGAGCTTCAACCTCAAAGCTTCTGCAGATACACCAGGGAAATTAAATGAATCACTGACTTCTCCAAAAACCTTTAAATGGCGATGGGGATTGTCTGTAATAGCTCTAGTAAATTGTCCAACAGTTTGGAGCATTTGGAACATCACTGGTTTCAGCTCGAATCTTATGGCACGAAGGTCAGGTCTGACTATTCCAGGATTAAGATCATTAAGTGTAGGAATTGCAAAATCCTGAATAGGTATATCTCTTTCATCAACAACTCTTTCAGCATTTTCTCTTTCATTTGCTGCATGCGCCATATTTTCTCCCTCAATTTGTTGTTGTTGCTGTTGTCTTCTCCTTTCTCTAAAAGTCCTTTCAATTTCTGGATCTAAGGGTACAAGATCCTGTGCGTCTTCGTCGTCCGGCATAAATCAATAATATCTGAAAATAGGAAAACAGAACAAAATAAAATAACGTAAAATAAATTAAAATAATTATAGCAAAATAATAACAACTAAACAATATCCCCGGCAACGGCGCCAAAAACTTGTTAGTGATTTTACACACTTACACGCAAGTGCACGTGTCGCTAACAAAGTAATAGTGTAAGTAAAGTATCGATCCCACGAGGATAATGTTAATTGAATTTAAATTCGCTATAAAAATCTTATATAAAAATATTGAGAATTTAAATGAAAATAAATATAAATAAATTCAGAATTGCGATGAAACAAAGTAAATCAGAATAAACGAGGTAAAAACGATAAATAAAAGCCTTGGCTAGGATCGATTTCTTCGTTACGAGAATTTTACACTGATGCTATGGTAATGCTCTGCAGCATTGTCTAAGAACAGCAAGAATTAAATAATTCTAGGATTCTTTCGAATTGCCTAGATAAATTCAAATTAGAATTTCCTTCGACTTTGAATGAATGTAACTAATATTGAATTTCAGACTTGCTCTATTCTTATCGCCAATCGAATTAACGTTAACTACCTTGTAACGTATTAATCCAATTAATCAATCGTGCATCTTAACATTTATATTTACCTGTCGATAAAATATAAACATGAAACATCAAACTATCTGTCGATATGAATTGAATTAGATGAGGAATATCACGAAAGATTGTTCCAAACAAAAATGCATTAGCAATGCTACAGTATTAATCACAGAACAGCAAGAATTCTTATATTTCTAGGGTTCTGTCGAATTGCCTAGATAAATTCGTTTTAGAATTTTCTTTTCGATTTTGAAAAGACAAAAACTTAATCTGAATTTTCTTATGAACCTATTCTTAAATGCCAAATAGATTAATGTTAGCTATTTTGCAACACTTTTAATCTATTCAATTTCTCATGCATCTTTAATTCCTATTTACCTATCGATACAATAGGAATATGTGAAATCAAAATTGTCTATCGACATAAATTGAATTAAGCAGTTCAAATCATGAGAAATCATTCAATGAAAAATACGTAGCATTCATAGATCAATCAAAAACCGTAACGAATACCACCGTCCTAACCAAGATAAAAAGGGTTTAGCTACTAGACATAATTGAAATAAAAATAATTGTGTTCATCAAAAGAAAACGCAATAAAAATAATAAAAGGAGGAAAGAGTTCAGCAACGGCGCTGTGTGTTCTCCAGTTTAGGGTTCTTCTTCTTTTCAGAGCCTCCAAAGTCCTCCTTTTTCTCACCTCCAAACCTCTCTCTGCCCAGCTAGGGTGTTACGCCAGAATATCCCTCTTTTATGGAATTTTTGAATAATTAGTTCCAAAAAAATATGTGCAAAATCCAATTCTTCTTTTCTCTCTCCTTTTTAATTGTATATTTCATCTTCTCTCTCCTACGTGGGTCCCTTTGTTTTAGCTTTCCAGAATGCTTTTTCTCTCTCCAATTTGTTTCTCTTTCCACGTATCCTTCATTCTCTTTATTCTTTCCTTGCTTTTTGGCTTTTAGTGCTGCCCAAATTTTTATTGTTTCTGCTGCCCAGCTTACTTTTCTTTCCTTCTCTCAGTATCTTCCGATGCCCAGCTGCCCAAATCTTCTTTATTCTATTTCCTTCTCAGTATCTTCCGATGCCCAATTGCCCAACTGCCCAACTTTTCTTTTCTTCTGCCGATTGCTGCCCAGCTTTTTATCTACCGATTGCTCAGCTGCCCTAATTACTTTTACAAAAACTTGTTAGTGTTTTTACACACTTACACGCAAGTGCACGTGTCGCTAACAAAGTAATAGTGTAAGTAAAGTATCGATCCCACGAGGATATTTTCAATTGATAATTAATTGCTATAAAAATCTTATAAAAACAAACTATTAAAATGATAGTTAAAACAATTAGAAATAAAAGATGAATAATGCTGCAATAAAAGAACACAAATTAAACGAGGTAAAATCAATAGATAAAAGCCTTGGCTAGGATCGATTTCTTTGTTACGATGATTCTGCTACTAATGCTCTGGTAATGCTCTGCAGCATTATCTAAAAAAACAGCAAGAATAAAAAGATTTTCTAGGATTCTTTCGAATTGCCTAGGTAAATTCAAATCAGAATTTCTTTCTACCTTGAAAGAATGTAACTAATATTGAATTTTCAGATTTGTCCCATTCTGCATTTCCCCTTCTGATCTTCGTCTGAACTTGGTCATCTTACTAGACCAAGTTCATGCCAGATTAATTGCTGTGAATTAGCCATCCGATTCCCAAATCGGATTCTTTGCTGAAAATCAGCAAATTGATTCCTCAAAATGATTTTCCTTTCTGTCTTTGGTTGCATTTCGGGTCAGGTTCATCCAATCAATACTTTGATTTTTATCCAAAATTAAGTTACAAATTCGTTGATTTGAAATCAAAATTTAATTTGATTTGGGAATTTCCAATTTAAATTCAAATGTATACATTGAAGCCCTATAATGTTACAATCTCCCCTCCTTAAAAGAAATTTCGTCCTCGAAATTTAAAACAATTACATAAATAATTCGGGATAGATCTTCCTCATTTCTTCTTCTCGTTCCCAAGTTGCATCCTCAATGTTCCGGTTCTTCCAAAGTACTCTGACAAGTGTGACCTTCTTATTCCTTAGTTCTCTTTCTTCGACGTCTATAATTTGGGTAGGTCTTTCTTCATATGACAGATCAGGGTTGATTGTGAAGTCAAGAGATCTCGATGGTAAGACATGCGAGGGGTCTGGAACATACTTCTTCAACATCGAGATATGAAAGACGTTGTGCACGTGCTTGAATGAATCTGGTAAGTCCAACTGGTAAGCAACTTCTCCTATCCTTCTTGTGATCTCAAATGGGCCAGTGAATCTTGGACTCAGTTTCCCTTTCTTTCCAAAGCGCATCACACCTCTCATTGGCGAGATCTTCAGGAAAACTTGATCTCCCACAGCAAACTCCAACTTTCTTCGTCTCCTATCAGCATAACTCTTCTGTCTACTCTGAGCCGTCAGAATTCTCTTCCGGATTAATGTAATGACCTCGGCGGTCTGTCTCAAAATATCAGGTCCAACTAACACTCCTTCGCCCACTTCGTCCCAATGTATTGGAGATCTGCATTTTCTACCATAAAGAGCTTCATAAGGTGCCATCCCAATCGAAGCTTGATAACTGTTGTTGTAGGCGAACTCTATCAACGGCAAATTCTTACTCCAATTTCCTTGAAAGTCGATAGTACACGCTCGTAACATATCCTCCAGGGTTTGAATCGTCCTTTCCGATTGACCATCTGTCTGAGGGTGGAAAGCTGTACTGAAGTTCAATTGAGTGCCCATAGCTTTCTGCATACTCTTCCAAAATTTCGAAGTAAAGCGAGGATCCCGATCAGACACAATAGAAACAGGCGTACCATGCAGTCTGATAATCTCTTGAACATAAAGCTGAGCATACTGATCCATGGTATAGGTAGTCTTCACAGGAAGGAAATGTGCTGATTTGGTCAATCGATCCACTATCACCCAAATGGAGTCGTGACCCTTAAACGTCTTAGGAAGTCCCACTACAAAGTCCATAGTAATATGCTCCCACTTCCATTGAGGCACCATAAGTGGTTGCAATGTACCAGCAGGTCGTTGATGCTCCGCCTTGACTTGTTGACAAGTAAGACACTTCTCCACAAATTTGGCTACATCCACTTTACCCCGTTTAATTTGTTTTCTTTTATTGCAGCATTATTCATATTTTATTTCTGATTATTTTCAATTATCATTTTAATAGTTTTTATAAGATTTTTATAGCAATTAATTACCAATTGAAAATATCCTCGTGGGATCGATACTTTACTTACTCTATTACTTCGTTAGCGACACGTGCACTTGCGTGTAAGTGTGTAAAATCACTAACAAGTTTTTGGCGCCGTTGCCGGGGATTTTGTTTAGTTGTGATTATTTTGCTATAATCATTTTATTTTATTTTACGTTATTTTATTTTAGTTTGTTTATCTATTTTCAGATATTATCGATTTATGCCGGACGAAGAAAACGAGCAGGATCTTGTACCATTAGATCCCGAAATTGAAAGGACTTTTAGAGAAAGGAGAAGACAACAACAACAACAGTTCATCGAACCAGAAAATATGGCGAACGTAGAGAGAGAAAGAAACAATGCTGAACCAGTTGTTGATGATAGAGATATACCTATTCAGGATTTTGCAATTCCTACGCTCAATGATCTAAATCCTGGAATAGTCAGACCTGACCTCCGAGCCATAAGATTTGAGCTGAAACCAGTAATGTTCCAAATGCTCCAAACAGTTGGTCAATTTACTGGAGCAATAACAGACAATCCTCATCGCCATTTGAAGGTTTTTGGAGAAGTTAGTGATTCATTTAACTTCCCCGGTGTGTCTGCTGAAGCCCTAAGATTGAAACTCTTTCCATATTCATTAAGGGATCGCGCCAGAGATTGGTTAAATAGCATACCTTCAGATACAATCACCACTTGGGGGGATCTGGCTAAGAAGTTTATTATGAAGTATCACCCACCAGTAAGGAATGCAAGGATGAGGAACGAGATCACCAGTTTTCTACAGAGAGATGGAGAATCATTGTATGAAGCCTGGGACAGATTTAAGGAGTTGCTGAGGCAGTGCCCGAATCATGGGATACCTCACTGGATTCAACTGGAAACATTTTACAACGGGCTGAATGGACAGACCCGATCGATTATTGATGCAGCAGCGAATGGAACATTGCTTTCTAAATCTTTTAACGAAGCTTACGATCTGCTGGAGAGAATGGCAGTAAATAGTTATCAGTGGCCTTCAGACAGAATGCAATCTACAAGGAGAGCACCTGGAAGTTATGAAGTAGATGAGGTGGCTGCTCTTAATGCAAAAATAGCTTCATTGGAAAATGCATTTAAAGCCATGAACAAACAGCAGCAACCACAATTACGGGAGGTTTCATGCATTTTCTGTGGGGAGAACCATGATGATAGTTCATGCCCGACAAATCCCGAATCTGCAAATTATGTGGGGTTTAACCGAAACAATAATCCATATTCACAGACATATAACCCTGGATGGAGGCAGCATCCGAACTTCCAATGGAGTTCGCAGCAACAGAATACTGCACAACCTGCAAGATCCGCCGATAACTATGCCCCGAATTACACCCAGCAAGCTCAGAAGCCAGCAGCTCAAGAAAAACCAGACAACTTTGCAAGGGAGTATGCTGCAAGAACAGATATAATTTTGCAGAATTTGTCAGCCTCGATAAAGAATATCGAAACCCAACTGGGGCAATTAGCACAATCTACAAATTCAAGAAACAGTGGACAATTACCCAGCGACACTGAAATAAGAGTCATCAGTCTGTAGCTTGATGATTTAAGAATCTTCATGTTCATGCATCATGAATGTTTTATGCATATGAAAATGTTTTAAGAGTATACTTTCTCATGAACAAGATAAGAATATAAAACTTATGCAACGTGAATTAAGCGAGGGTTGGGGGCGGTTTGGCGTATGTCACTGTCCAAAAGAAGGACCATGATACGACCCGCAAGGGAACTATGTGCACTCTCACTGTCAAACCCCATTTACCGGCACAAATCCTCCCTTAATCCACACAACGTGAACGAAGAATATGAACGATGAACATGAATGATGTATATGAATGATGATTATGAACAATGAATATGAACGATGAACATGAATGATATATATGAATGATGATTATGAATAATGAATATGAATGATGAACAAGAATGAAGACTTTGAGTATGAATATGAATAAGAGAAGATTCATGAGTATTTGTTTTCTCAAAGTGAGCATTCATGCATACTTATTAGTATTGCATTCCTTACTAAGCATTAGACTTATAGTTTAAACCTTATGATGTAGGTGACGAGTTTTCAGGTGAGGATCTCAAAGTTAATGAGGATGCCTAAGCTCGGTTGCTGGAAGATGTTCAGGGAGCAAATCTGTGGCTGGATGGCAAATGAGACCCATGGTTAATGTTTTTATGATTTTAGTTATGATAATGAACATAATAGTTTAAGTAGGATGAGTCTATTTTATAACATTGAGTCTCCTTTTAAAGATGTCTGTTGACCATTGAATCTGGAAATAATTTTAAGGAGCATTGGTTGGTCT
The DNA here is from genome assembly GCA_022432975.1 of Begonia masoniana. NCBI lineage: Eukaryota > Viridiplantae > Streptophyta > Magnoliopsida > Cucurbitales > Begoniaceae > Begonia > Begonia masoniana. The sequence goes on along the minus strand of CM039516.1, from coordinate 4,974,667 downwards.
GTTTGCTTAAGTCTTCCGCTATATGAATTCTGGGTGAGTTACTGATTTTCATTAGTATGAATGTTATGCCATTAAAGTTTGAAGTCAGAGAAGGTTATGTCTATCGGATGATGAGAGTGCTGTTTTGTCATCTAGTGACCGGTAGACGTAGTGCGTTTAAGCTATCAGATGATGTAAGTTTAATTTTGTCGTCTAGTGATCGGCAGATGAGGGTTATTCAAGTTACCAGATGATGTAAGTGTTATTTCATCGCCCAGTGACCGGTAGATGTAGAGCGTTTAAGCCATCAGAAGTTGTAAGTTTAATTTTGTCGTCTAGTGATCGGCAGATGAGGGTTATTCAAGTTACCGGATGATGTAAGTGTTATTTCATCGCCCAGTGACCGGTAGATGTAAAGCGTTTAAGCCATCAGAAGATGTAAGTTTAATTTTGTCGTCTAGTGATCGACAGATGAGGGTTATTTAAGTAACCGGATGATGTAAGTGTTATTTCATCGCCCAGTGACCGGTAGATGTAGAGTGTTTAAGCTATCGGAAGATGTAAGTTTAATTTTGTCATCTAGTGATCGGCAGATGAAGGTTATTTAAGTAACCGGATGATATAAGTGTTATTTCATCGCCCAGTGACCGGTAGATGTAGAGTGTTTAAGCCATCGGAAGATGTAAGTTTAATTTTGTCGTCTAGTTACCGGATGATGTGAGAGTTATCTTGTCGTTTAGTGACCGGGTCATGTTTTAATTATTCACGTGAGAAGCACATGTTCACCGGATGATATAAACTTGGTTTAGTGACCGGTAGATGTGGTTTATCTCTCTATCGGTATATGCAGTCTAAGGGTTTAAGTTTCTCTTCATCAGCCGATACGCGTTGCACTGCCCGTCGGCAGATGCGTAATGTATTCCTTTGCTGAGCGATGCCTAGTGAATCGTGCATGACATCTTAAGCTAAGCTACGTAAAAAAAAATATATTACCAAAAATGAATAGACTGTGAGTAATAAGAATTAAATGATTAAGAAAGATACGGATTATGTGACGATCCCTCTGGGGTCGTTACAGTTTAAATGTATTTCGAGTTGTTTATTGGGTAAACGGTGAAGTGTGATAAGAATGAGGATGTGAGTGAGTATGTTTGATGATTTTGTTTGTGAAATGGTGAAGGAGGTGTAAAGTGTATAGAGAAGAAGAAGGGAAAGAAAAAGGAGAGGGGGCAGAGGGGTTGGCGACCATTCGCCTAGGAGGGCGATCTGGTCGCTAGATGGTCGCCACTCCCTGGAAATTTCCAGGGAGTGTGGCGACTGATCGCCACCGGCGATTTGCAACAGGTGACTGGTCTCCTGTTGGTCGCCTGTTGCAATCGCCTAAGGGCGAATATTCGCCCCATTTATGGGCGAATAATCGCCACACCATATTGGGGCGAAATTCGATTTTGCCCCTGGTGTTTTTCTTTTAATTGTTTTAAATTAATTAATTTAAGTTTTAATTAAATGGTTTTAAGTTTTATTTAATTTGTTTTAAAAGTTAGAATTCAATTCCGATTTCGATTCTGGTTTCAATTTCGGTTTAGTTTCCGCTTAGAGTTTATTTAAAAAAAAAAAATATAGTACGAAAATTGGGTACAATATTAGGTTCGTGACAAGTTATGGTATCAGAGCCCCCGGGTTTTTAAAATCGGTTCTGTAGACTGCTCGACTGCACAGCCACTACGCGAACATTCTTCATCAACTGTAAGTACGTTTATAGCTTTAATTGATTTCTAGTTTCTTAGAATATTGTGTTTTAACTTTGGTATAGGAATTTTATAAATATGGTGCGTCCACGAAATGATTGAGATGACCGAGACGTTACAATAGACACACTGAAGGATTTTATTGCCCAGCAGTCTCAGCATATGGAGCGATAGGCTCAGCAAATGGAGAGACAGTCTCAAAAGCTGGGTACTCTTATAGACCGAGAGGGCACTAGAGCTCGAGAGGCAGCTATTCCGGGTAACCGGGGGATGGAGAGATTTCAGAAGCTCCAGCCCCCTATATTTAATGGACAATCTACGGACCCCTCTTCAGCCGAGGAGTGGATTCGCACTATGGAGGACATGCTGGCGTATGCTAGCATAGAGGACAAAGAGAAGGTCGCATTGGTGACCTATCACTTGGCACTGGACGCTCGGTTTTGGTGGGATTCCATCAAGACGACCACTGATGTGACGATTATGGGTTGGGAGCGATTCAGGAATTTGTTTTATGACAAGTATTTCAGCCATACCGTACGAGAAGCGAAGATGGTTGAGTTTATGCAGTTACGGCAAGTTGGTACGATTGCCGAGTATGTGAGGAAGTCTGAAGCCCTTTCTAGATTTGCGCCACGTCGGGTCAGCATTAACGAGGACAAGGTACGCCGGTTCTTACAGGGACTTAGCCAGGAGTTCCGGATGCGCCTTACTATATCTGGGGTACGGAATGTATCCTATGACGAGATTGTGGCCAGGGCGCTTGACATAGAGGCAGTTGACAGAGATTCTATTAAACCGAGGGAGCCAGCTAACAGCTTCTTCCGAGAGATTCGCCCTCAGTCACGAGGTTGGCAGCCTAGAGCACAGCCCCAGCAGCAGCAAAGAGGTGTTAAAAGACCTCTAGAGGGAGGAAATGATCAAGGGAAAGGCAAGCAGGTACGGGGGGCTCCTCAGGTACCTATTTGCCCTAAATGCCAGAGGGGGCACAGTGGCCCATGCAGATTAGGCATGAATGTGTGCTATTGGTGTGGAGAACAAAGCCATTTTATTAAAGACTGCCCGAAGCAGGGTCAAAGTTAGTCAGGCGGTGATCAGAAGAGAGTCATGCCCAGGATCTTCGCATTTATAGAGCCTGGCGATGTTGATGACGAGGATCAGCCTGCCGTGATAGCAGGTACTATATTGATTATGGGCGTAGCTGTATTTTCTTTGTTAGACACGGGGGCTACGCACTCTTTTGTTTCCACTGCTTGTGTGTCCAGATTGAAGCTTGCGTCTGAGTTAGCAGAATGCGAATATAGCGTGATGCTACCTTCGGGTGAGCGTATGCAGTCTGGTCGTGTGGTCTAGGGCAATATTATCTCGATTGGGGACCGAACCATCTATGCTCGCCTTATTGTTATGGGCATAGATCATTATGATCTTATCTTGGGGATGGACTGGCTGTCACAGCACTTCGCCACCATCGAATGTCGATCCGGGATTGTCACCTTCCGACCCCCGGGTAAAGCCGAGTTTTCTTATCAGGCGATGAGCAGATTGAGTAGCTCGCCTATTTCTTATTCTATGAAGGTCAATGAGCAGTTTAAAGGTGCGTGCTCTATTTATTTGGCCTCAGTATTTGATGTTCAGTTGCTCAGCGAAGTAAAGCCGAGCGACATTCCTATAGTCAGAGAGTTCTCTGGTATATTCCTTGATGATCTTCCCGGGTTACCACCGGACCGGGAGATTGAATTCATTATTGATGTTTACCCAAATGCCGCGCCAAGGTTAAGAATCCTTATCGGTTGGCACCAGCCGAGTTAAAGGAGCTGAAGACTCAGCTTGATGAGTTGTTAGAGAATGGTTTTATTCGACCCAGTGTTTCGCCCTGGGGTGCGCCCGTTCTGTTTGTCAAGAAGAAAGACGGGACACTCAGAATGTGCATCGATTACAGAGAGCTGAATAAGCTTGCAGTGAAGAATAAGTATCCACTGCCCCGGATTGATGATTTATTTGATCAGCTGCAAGGTGCCCGAGTATTTTTGAGGATTGATCTGTGCTCGGGCTACAATCAGTTGAAGGTCCGGAAGGATGATATACCGAAGACGGCATTCCGAACGAGGTATGGGCATTATGAGTTCCTTGTCATGTCTTTTGGACTTACTAATGCCCCTGCAGCGTTTATGGACTTGATGAACCGTGTCTTCAAGGAGTATCTGGACAAATTTGTGGTGGTTTTCATCGACGATATACTGATATATTCAAAGACGAAGGAAGAACACGAGGAGCACTTGAGAATAGTTCTGAGGATTCTATGCCAGCACCAGTTGTATCCAAAGTTCTCTAAGTGCGAGTTCTGGCTGGATCGAGTCGGTTTTCTTGGCCACATTATATCAGAAGAAGGGGTTTCTGTAGATCCGAGCAAAGTTCAGGCGGTCAGAGATTGGCCACAGCCGAAGAACGTACGTGAGGTGCGTGGATTTCTCGGATTAGCTGGCTATTATCGGAAGTTCATAGAGGGATTTTCGAAGATCGCACTTCCTCTTTCAAGATTGACTCGAAAGAACGAGAGATTTATATGGTCAGCTGCTTGTGACAGTAGTTTTACGGAGTTAAAGTAAAGATTGACCACCGCTCCAGTATTGACGCTACCTGTTGAAGGTGACAAGTTCAGTATTTATTGTGATGCGTCAGGAGTTGGACTGGGTTGTGTGTTGATGCAAGAGAGGAGAGTTATTGCTTATGCTTCTCGGCAGCTGAAGCCGTACGAGCAGAATTACCCTACGCACGACCTTGAGTTAGCAGCTGTGGTCTTCGCACTGAAGATATGGAGACATTATTTATATGGGCAGCATTGCGAGATATTTTCCGACCACAAGAGCTTGAAGTACTTATTTACACAGAAGGAGCTTAATATGCGACAAAGAAGATGACTCGAGTTCGTCAAAGACTATGAGTTTGTGATAAAGTACCACCCAGGAAAGGCGAACAAGGTAGCTGATGCTTTGAGTAGAGTGCCTTCTGCGAGTCAGCCTTCATTAGCAGCGATGTCAGTTACGCTGCGATCTGAGATTGAGAGGTTCGACGTTGAGATAGTGGCAGAGTTGTCCAGTATGCTCTCCAACATTTCTCTCAGGCCGACTATTCTGGATCGGATACGTGAGGCTCAACAGAATGATATGGAGTGTGAGGAGCTTCGATCCAGCATGACATTAGGAGACTCGTCGGATTTCCATTTATCAGAGGATGGTATTCTGAAGTTCAGGCATAGGTGGTACGTGCTTAACGACGAGGATCTGAAGAAGGATATATTGGCCGAGGCACATTCTTCGGCATATTCTGTACACCCGGGAAGTACTAAGATGTATCGGGATTTAAAGCAACACTTCTGGTGGCCGAATATGAAGAGAGAGGTCGTCAAGTATGTCGAGACCTGTTTGGTATGTCAACAGGTAAAGGCAGAACACCAGAGACCGGCCTGAACATTATGGCCACTGCCGATTCCGGAGTGGAAATGGGAGCAGATCTCCATGGATTTCATTGTGGGGCTCCCGAGGATGACGAAGAGCCACGACGGCATATGGGTTATTGTGGACCGATTGACAAAGTCGGCCCACTTCTTATCTGTGAGGATGGCATCTTCTATGGATCAGCTTGCCAAGCTCTATGTGCAGGAGATTGTTAGACTGCATGGGGTGCCAGTTTCTATGGTCTCGGATCGTGATCCGAGATTTACTTCAAAGTTCTGGAAGAGCCTGCATAAAGCTATGGGGACTCAGCTTAATTTCAGCACTGCATTTCATCCTCAGACTGATGGTCAGACAGAGAGGACGAATCAGATTTTTGAGGATATGCTCAGAGCTTGTGTGCTGGAGTTTCAGGGCTCATGGAGCCGATATTTGCCTCTGATTGAGTTCTCGTACAACAACAGCTTCTAGGCTACCATTGGCATGGCACCGTATGAGGCTTTATATGGTCGGAAGTGTAGGTCTCCGTTATATTGGGACGAGGTCGGTGAGGCCAGCGTCGTTGGTCCAGAGATTCTACAGCAAACGGCAGAGAAGATTGCCATTATTCGACAGCGTATTGAGGTAGCTCAGAGCAGACAGAAGAGCTATGCTGACACGAGACGGAGAGAGCTAGAGTTTGAAGAAGGCGATGAGGTTTACCTTAAGGTTTCTCCGTTTAAGGGTGTCATGAGATTTGGAAGGAGGGGTAAGTTAAACCCTCGTTATGTGGGGCCCTTTCCTGTTCTGAAGAGGATCGGGAAGTTGGCGTATAGACTACAGCTTCCGGCTTCTATGGAGGGTATCCACGATGTATTTCACGTATCGATGCTTCGAAAGTGCTTACGCGATCCATCACATATCGTCGAGACTACAGAGATCGAGGTACAGCCTACCTTGACTTATGAGGAGAGGCCCGTACGTATTTTGGAGTCTTCCATCAAGGTATTGCGCAACAAAGAGATTCTGCTGGTTAAAGTTTTGTGGCGGAACCACGAGGTGGAAGAAGCTACTTGGGAGCGACAACAGGATATGATGACTAAATATCCTGAATTGTTTGTATGATTTAATTTTGTGGACAAAATTCTAAATAAGGTGGGTGGAATGTAATATTCGGCCTGTACGAAATTTTATATTATAATATATATTGACATTTTTATAAATATGTCAAATCAAACTCGTTTTGTGAAAAAGAAGCGCCATTATGATCCTAATTATTAATTGGAATTTTAAGGAATTTACGAGAATTTTCGGAGTAATAACGCTATATTCCGAGTAATTAAGTTTCTCGTACTACAAAGGATGTTTTAGTAAAAATAGTAAATGGGGTCCGAATTGAGAACGAACAGTTTTAATAAATCTCAAATAATAAGTTGGACATATAGGTGAAATAATGAGATTTGGTGAAACCGAATCGACAGTTAATTAACGAAACAAATAGAATTAAGTGCTAAAGGCAAAATCGTAATTTGCAAAGTCAATTTTATATTAAAAACTCAATCTTTCTTCTTCTTCACCATTTCACGCCAGAACCATTTCTCTCATTTTCTCTCCTTCGCGATTCGCTCTGCCGTCGACGGAGTTCTCAACTTCCGACCTCCGTTCGTCCTCCAATCGTTCCGTTTTCTTCACGTTTTCTTCTCCATTCAACGCTCTAGGTATGATTCTAAAGTTTTAGAGCGTTAGTTTTCGGTTTTCGCAAAGTTATATGGTTATGGTTTCGATTAGGGTTTTGTTAAAAATCGAGATTTATGGTTCAAAATCGATAGATTGTTGTAGATTACGAATGTATAGGACGTATTGAACATTATGGGACGAAGTTAGAGTGATTTGTGAGAAATGTTAAAATTGGAGAATTTTCGGGTTTTTAGGAAAACTCGTTAATTGAAATTTCAAACTATCGAGCGTTAATCGTTGTTTAAATACTTCGATTAGTTAGGTTAAGATTTTGAAAAAGTTCTTTAGTTAAGATTTTGTCAATTTGGACGTTTAGAAGCTTAAATTAGTTTTAACGTCGATATTGTGTTTTGCCTCAGACAAACAACGCTCGTGGACGGAGCTTGAGCTGCTTTGGACACGAGGTAAGTTCTCGTGATCTTCTCTGGCCGATTGGCCTACACCGTACGTCGAGGTCGTCTCGAGGAGTTTTGGAGATGCGTTTATTTAAATTGTTTTGGTTGGGTAGTTAGGAATAGTTCTTTTATAAGTTACATTCTTAATTGATTTTTGTCTTGATGGTACATATGTGGTTGTTTACTTTAAGATATAAACTGTTCACGCATCACATGTTTTAAAGAAAAACATGAAAATGAATTTCCGCACATTGTTTTAAAGATAATGCAAAGAATAAAATTTGCCGTAAGGCTTACAGTTTACCGGCCGAAAGGCTTACAGGCCGAAAGGCATACAGTTTACAGGTCATGCGAGGTGGGGCTCAGGCACGGCTGTACGTGTTGTAAGCGTGTACCCCCCTCCTCTAGCTGGAAAGAGTAGTCCGCCCACTGGATGAGCTCTCTCCGGTTAGGGGGATAGGATCTCGGTGACACCTACAATGCATAGCATAGCATAGCATTTGCATTTACGAGCCTTACTGAGATTTTTATCTCATAGTGTGTTGTATGGTGTAGGTGATTACGAGGAAACAGGTGAGGATGAGATCCCTCCACCTGAGGAGTGACGCAGTTGACGGAGGATGGTTGCGATGGTGTGTTGGCGCAGTTGACGCTTAACCGACCCATGGGGAAGTTGTTGACTTAAATAGAGATTAAGTCTAAATAGGGTTTTTGATGATGTATTTAATGATAAATATGTGATTTGATTATGTTTATAAAAGGAGATTATTGAATTAAGCATTTGATTTTAATCCGTTGGAAATTAGGGGTGGGCACGGTCCGGTCCGGTCCCGGTTCTAGCATGGAACCGGATCGGACATTTCGGGATTTTAAGTCCTAGAACCGGAACCGGTCCTTTGAGGAACCGGTACCGAACTGGGACCGGACCGCATTTTCGGTCCAGTTCCCGGTTCGGTACCGGTTCCTCCCTTCTGTTTTTTTTTTTTTTTTTTTTCCAAAATTGCAAAAAAACAGATCTACAATGTTGAGAATGAGGATGAGGATGCGAATGAAGGGTACGGTTCTGATGGAACTCATCCTCGTCCAGACCATCAGACACACACTCAATGCTATCGAGATCCATTCAGAATTGGAACCCAAACAACCCAAAAGAGAACCCACAAACCAAGAACAAGATCTAAATAATATAAATTGGGAGTTTTCCCTCTCCTCCCTGATCCTGCCAGTTCTCATGAGAAGAGGAGGTACAGAAACAGAGGTTGGGTAATGATTGATCGATTCCGCGAGCCCCTCTTTCAGAACACGGTCCTTTCTCTCTCTCTCTCTCTCTCTTCCCCTCCAAGGGTGGATGCAGAAACCGAAACCCTTTCCCCATGATCACGAAACCCCCTAATTTGATTACTGGATGAGGGGGCATGCCTTTGAATGAATCTGGTAAGAGAGACTGAGAGAGAGCGTGTTTGAGATTTGAGAGAAATGAGGAAGCAGAGCCCTAAAAAAGGAAAAATAGAGAGAACGTCGGTACTCCCACGGTTCTCGGTTCTTTGATCAACAGAACCGGAACCGTGGACCGCAGTTCTCGGTTCCATTGATCGTGGAACCGGAACCGGTTTCATGGATCCAAAAACCGCCCAAGAACCGGACCGAACCGACGGTCCAGTCCGGTCCACAGGTTCCGGTCCGGTTCTTCCCACCCCTATTGGAAATACCCTTGAATAGGGTATTTTAGTGTTTTATGATATTGGTTGAGTGTACAAGGCATCTGCCGATAGAGTACAAGACTTGCTTCTGCCGATGGTTTTTCAAAAAATTTGATTCTGCCGATGGCTTCTCAAGATTTGATTCTGCCGATGGCTTCTCAAGACTTGATTCTGCCGATGGCTTCTCAAGACTTGATTCTGCCGATGGCTTCTCAAGATTTGATTCTGCCGATGGCTTCTCAAGATTTGATTCTGCCGATGGCTTCTCAAGATTTGATTCTGCCGATGGCTTCTCAAGATTTGATTCTGCCGATGGCTTCTCAAGATTTGATTCTGCCGATGGCTTCTCAAGATTTGATTCTGCCGATGGCTTCTCAAGATTTGATTCTGCCGATGGCTTCTCAAGATTTGATTCTGCCGATGGCTTCTCAAGATTTGATTCTGCCGATGGCTTCTCAAGATTTGATTCTGCCGATGGCTTCTCAAGATTTGATTCTGCCGATGGCTTCTCAAGATTTGATTCTGCCGATGGCTTCTCAAGATTTGATTCTGCCGATGGCTTCTCAAGATTTGATTCTGCCGATGGCTTCTCAAGATTTGATTCTGCCGATGGCTTCTCAAGATTTGATTCTGCCGATGGCTTATTCTGCCGATGGGCTTCTCAAGACTTGATTTCTGCCGATGGCTTTAAAGACTTGATTCTGCCGATAGAGTACAAGGACTTGCTTCTGCCGATTGTTTTTCAGACTTGCTTCTGCCGATGGACTTTCAAGACTTGCTTCTGCCGATAGCCTTTCAAGATCTTTCTACCGATGAAATCTTAAGGTGCATCTGCCGATACCCTTCAAGCTTCATCTGTCGATAAGTCTAATGGTACATCTGCCGATGGAAGGTCAAGATACTCATGCCGATTGCATTACAGCTTGTTTCCACCGATGACGTTCCGATTGTTTAAAGCTGCTTCATCCGGTGATCTTCTGCCAGACTTTAAAAGAGCCGTGAAGCTACAGTGATGTCGTTTTCAGCATTGACTCCAGATCTTTAATGGCGACGACGACTTATAACTACGAACGGCAACGGCTACCTGAAATTGTACGAAAGCTGCTCCAACGGTAACAAAGTTTCTTTTATTGGATAAGGAGCATTGAAGTCAAGCCGACTCTGAAGATAGAGTATTTAAGCCGAGGTTAGAGCACAAAGATACAACTTTTGCCAATTTGAATTCTGAGCCCTAAGCTGCGAAAGTTATTGTAGGATCGAAATTGTCTAAGAGGGGGGTGAATTAGACTTTTTAATTTTAATTTCAATTTAATCTAATTTCTCTTCTTGATTAAACTTAGTTACAGCACTAGTAATCAAATAATGTAAAGAGAGAGAAAGAGAAATTAGATACCAGTATTTTTACGTGGTTCGGCCAAACTGCCTACGTCCAAGCTCCAAGGCTCTCCCTTGAAGATTTCTTACTTCTCCTCAACGAGAAAATCTGATCGACCTTACGGGCTTCGATCCACAGCCTTTCACAATCCTGGATTGAACTTAGCGGGCATCAATCCACTGCCTTACAGGATATTCAAGTTTGAAATACAGAATACAATGATCTACAAGCTCTCAAAACAGAATCTCAAGTTTTGGAGTAGAGAGGTGTAGATTGAGAATTCAGAGTAATAATTTTCGCACCTAGGGCTCAGAATTCAAAATGGCAAAAAGTTCTTCCTTCGTGCTCTGAGCTCAGCTTATATACTCTGTCTACTAATCGGCTAGGCTTCAATGCTCCTTATCCAATCATAGAAGTTTAGTTACCGTTGGAGCAGCTTCCGTACAAGTTCAGGTAGCCGTTGCCGTTTGTAGTTGCAAATCTTCGTCGCCATTAATGTTCTGGAGTTATGGCTGAAAACGACGTCACTGTAGCTTCGCGCTAATTGAATTCTGGCGGAAGACAAAGCTGACTTATAGTCTTGAACCGCCAACGGAAGATGAAGCTTTAAACCATTGAACCGGCGTCGGATGATGAAGCTCTTAATGCTTGAACCGGCATCGGATGATTGATTCATAGTTGTCTTCCGCCTTTGTCGTTTAGTAACCGGAAGAGTATTTTATTGAAGTCATCCGCCTTTGTCGTTTGTGGCCGGAAGAGTAATTTGGTTTACTCATCCGCCTTTGTCGTCTAGCGAGCGGTGGACTGATTCTTTTCGCTCATCCGCCTTTGTCGTCTAGCGAGCGGTGGACTGATTCTTTTCGCTCATCCGCCTTTGTCGTCTAGCGAGCGGTGGACTGATTCTTTCGCTCATCCGCCTTTGTCTTTTAGTGAGCGGTGGACTAATTCCATTTAGTCATCCGCCTTGTCGTTTAGTGACCGGTGGACTGACCATTTTAAACGACTCCGCTCTTGTCGTTTTGTGACCGGTGGACTGATTCTTTTGCTTAACACATTTCAGCCCTGTACACTTAATCATATGCATTAAAAACTAAAATACCCTTTTTAAGGGTATCTCCAACAAATCTAACTCAAATGCATTTCATTAAATTCAATTAATAAACATAATCAAATTACAATATTAAGCAGACAAATTCATCATAAAAAACAAATTAAGACTTAAACATTATTTAAGTCAACAATCTCCCCCTTTTTGATGATGACAACCTATCAAAATACGTATAACTCCCCCATAATCTAAGCTCCCCCATAATATAGGCATCTGATATCAAAAGAACAAACAGAGAGCATATCCAGAACTAAATCAGACAACACATTTTGCATACATGTCTCCCCCATTGACATTATCAAAAACAATAAACAGAGAAAGACAGCAGAAAACATGGCATTCAAGAATATTAAAAAGGAAAGAGTTCCTGATTCAAAATAGAGATCTATAAGGAAAATGTATACAGATAAAAACAAAATTATCGTTTATTACAGGAATCTAAAAATCTCTTCCAAAAAGCATGGATAGCCTAAGAAGGCAATGTGAGTGCAGGATTGAAGTAGGCATCAACTAGAGCTTGAAGTGAAGCAAGATCACGAGGTAGAGGTGCCTGATAGATCACCAAGTCCGTACAGGTATTGGCAATGGGAACTGGTTCTGGAGAAACCACCAGATCCTGACTTGGAGAAGGCTCGATTTGAGGAGCAGCAGGAGATTGAGGCACTTCCAGAGGAGCAATAGGAGAGGTATCCATTGGACTGGAGGGCTCTAAGGATGGCTCCTGTACTGAGAGAGCAACAGAAGTAGAGAATGCCAGTTCAGACTCTTGTAAATCCAAAGGCATCACTCTAGAATCGGTAACAACCTCTGGTCTGGTGAAAGGAAGGAGGAGGTCTTCATATGTAGGCTCAGAAGGTCTGAGAGGAATATGAGGTGCAGGGCAGAGACCCTCAACTTTAGACTGGAGAGCCTTAAGGTCACGAGAGAAGATTTTTGTGTGCCTGTCCCATTTCTGATCCATTTGACCCCGTTCCACCACAGCAGCTTCTTGCAAATCCACCTTGAGTTGATTTAACTTTGAATCGAAGTCTGTCTTTAGATTTGCAAGGCATGACTTCAGCTCAAGGTACTGTTCCTCACTGATAGATGATCTCCTCTTATAAAGGATAGGAGTGGCAGGAGTGACAGTAGGAATTGGTGAGTCACTTGAACTGTAAGAGGTAGGGAAACTATTGGAGCAGGGAGAAGGACTGGAGACACTGGTTGTTGAACCGTGGGAGGAAGGAGAGGTGTAGGAGTAGAAGATTGAGCAATAGGAGACAAAGGACATCCACATTATCCTGATCAGACTCTTCTGCCAGGACAAGTTTTCTTTTCCTTCTTGGAACAACTTCGGCCTGAGCAGTTTCCAAAAGGGCTGCAGGCAGAGGGTGCCCAGATGAGGCAGGTGGAGGCAGCGATGGTAAAGAGGGTTGAGCTGGAGGACCATGTTTAATGATTGAGGAAATGGCCCGAAATACCGGAGAGATGGAGGGAAGAGCAGGTTGTGAAGGCAGTATGAGAGAAGGTAGAGGAGAAGGAGGTGAAGGTAGGCTAGGTGCAGAAGGGGCAGAAATAGCCTCAAATGGATGTGCAGAAGCTATTGGAGCAGGTTGGCTAATCCTTGTAGAAGGGGCACGGCGGCTGGTCATAGGTGGAGGACGTTTAGGTCGAGTGACCCTAGGACTAGGAGGGGAAAGATCAAAGGCAGGGATCTCAGAATCACCACCACCTTCATGAACAGATGATTCTGTATCCAAACTCACGTCCTGTTTGCCCTTTTTGGCAGCTTTGACCTTAGCTACCCTCTGCTTGGACTGATCCAAGACAAAAACTCCTTGACGGTTCTTCTTAATTCCCATCCTGGACAAGGTATCCTTGGAGTAATAGCTGGTATGTTTCAGACAGGTGGGATGCTCATCCTCAGGAAATTCAACCTGATTCTTCTAAAAAATCTTCATGAGTAGGAGGTTGTAGGGAAAGGATGTGGTCCCTGACGAAACACTCTGAATCATCCTTCGCAGGATGATGTATCCAATATCTACAGGGAACTTCATATAGATGGCATAAAGGATGACATGCTCCATGCTGCTAATGTCATCATAATGTCCCCCTTTAGGAATGACATTGTAGCAGATCATTTGATGAAGCAGCCTAGCTCTACTGGTTAGATGCTTGCTTTTGAGAGGGTTTTGAAATATTGCCTCGGATCTAACAATTGAAAAAAAAAAAAAAAAAAAAAAAAAAAAAAAAAAAAAAAAAAAAAAAAAAAAAAAAAAAAAAAAAAAAAAAAAAAAAAAAAAAAAAAAAAAAAAAAAAAAAAAAAAAAAAAAAAAAAAAAAAAAAAAAAAAAAAAAAAAAAAAAAAAAAAAAAAAAAAAAAAAAAAAAAAAAAAAAAAAAAAAAAAAAAAAAAAAAAAAAAAAAAAAAAAAAAAAAAAAAAAAAAAAAAAAAAAAAAAAAAAAAAAAAAAAAAAAAAAAAAAAAAAAAAAAAAAAAAAAAAAAAAAAAAAAAAAAAAAAAAAAAAAAAAAAAAAAAAAAAAAAAAAAAAAAAAAAAAAAAAAAAAAAAAAAAAAAAAAAAAAAAAAAAAAAAAAAAAAAAAAAAAAAAAAAAAAAAAAAAAAAAAAAAAAAAAAAAAAAAAAAAAAAAAAAAAAAAAAAAAAAAAAAAAAAAAAAAAAAAAAAAAAAAAAAAAAAAAAAAAAAAAAAAAAAAAAAAAAAAAAAAAAAAAAAAAAAAAAAAAAAAAAAAAAAAAAAAAAAAAAAAAAAAAAAAAAAAAAAAAAAAAAAAAAAAAAAAAAAAAAAAAAAAAAAAAAAAAAAAAAAAAAAAAAAAAAAAAAAAAAAAAAAAAAAAAAAAAAAAAAAAAAAAAAAAAAAAAAAAAAAAAAAAAAAAAAAAAAAAAAAAAAAAAAAAAAAAAAAAAAAAAAAAAAAAAAAAAAAAAAAAAAAAAAAAAAAAAAAAAAAAAAAAAAAAAAAAAAAAAAAAAAAAAAAAAAAAAAAAAAAAAAAAAAAAAAAAAAAAAAAAAAAAAAAAAAAAAAAAAAAAAAAAAAAAAAAAAAAAAAAAAAAAAAAAAAAAAAAAAAAAAAAAAAAAAAAAAAAAAAAAAAAAAAAAAAAAAAAAAAAAAAAAAAAAAAAAAAAAAAAAAAAAAAAAAAAAAAAAAAAAAAAAAAAAAAAAAAAAAAAAAAAAAAAAAAAAAAAAAAAAAAAAAAAAAAAAAAAAAAAAAAAAAAAAAAAAAAAAAAAAAAAAAAAAAAAAAAAAAAAAAAAAAAAAAAAAAAAAAAAAAAAAAAAAAAAAAAAAAAAAAAAAAAAAAAAAAAAAAAAAAAAAAAAAAAAAAAAAAAAAAAAAAAAAAAAAAAAAAAAAAAAAAAAAAAAAAAAAAAAAAAAAAAAAAAAAAAAAAAAAAAAAAAAAAAAAAAAAAAAAAAAAAAAAAAAAAAAAAAAAAAAAAAAAAAAAAAAAAAAAAAAAAAAAAAAAAAAAAAAAAAAAAAAAAAAAAAAAAAAAAAAAAAAAAAAAAAAAAAAAAAAAAAAAAAAAAAAAAAAAAAAAAAAAAAAAAAAAAAAAAAAAAAAAAAAAAAAAAAAAAAAAAAAAAAAAAAAAAAAAAAAAAAAAAAAAAAAAAAAAAAAAAAAAAAAAAAAAAAAAAAAAAAAAAAAAAAAAAAAAAAAAAAAAAAAAAAAAAAAAAAAAAAAAAAAAAAAAAAAAAAAAAAAAAAAAAAAAAAAAAAAAAAAAAAAAAAAAAAAAAAAAAAAAAAAAAAAAAAAAAAAAAAAAAAAAAAAAAAAAAAAAAAAAAAAAAAAAAAAAAAAAAAAAAAAAAAAAAAAAAAAAAAAAAAAAAAAAAAAAAAAAAAAAAAAAAAAAAAAAAAAAAAAAAAAAAAAAAAAAAAAAAAAAAAAAAAAAAAAAAAAAAAAAAAAAAAAAAAAAAAAAAAAAAAAAAAAAAAAAAAAAAAAAAAAAAAAAAAAAAAAAAAAAAAAAAAAAAAAAAAAAAAAAAAAAAAAAAACTTAACTTTTCTCATACTGAGAAGACCTAATCTTATTCTAATACCACAGAATGTTTTCTCATCTAAAGGCTTTGTGAAATAGCTGCCATGATCTTCGGAATTGACAACTCTAAAGATATGTCACCTTTTTGAACATGATCACGAATGATTGATAATCTGACATCTAGGTTCTTGGCCAATAGAATAGATTTTAGGGTGATTATCCAAATGGGGGGCTCCCAAAAGTTCATTGATGGATTTTGAGGTAAGCTCTATGGTTTTCCCAAGCACATAGCTAGATATGAGTGACTGATCAGAAGTAGCGCTAAGATTAGCATAGAACATCCTAATGGCAGAGGGAAATAGAAGGATTCAACCTCAACAGTCCTAGTAATCCAATATCGGCCAGGGGTGTTACTATATTTAAAGAAACAAGTTCGTCAGGAACCATACCACGACCCGGAATCAACTTTTTGTCCTTAAAGTCGCCGTGATATCGGATTTCAGCCGCTTCTGATATGAAGTAGAGTGACGGCCAACTGGTTGCCCGAGGGAACACCCGAGCCGGTCTAGGGTTGGGTTTGGCTTTCTTTTTCGCAGGTTCAGCACCACCCCTTGAAGAACACGCTTCATGATCGTGTGCAAAAGCTTGGTCCATTGGAGAAATTTTGGGAAGACGACCTAGAGAGCAAGGGTTGTCGATAGAGAGAAAGGGCGCGACAGATGAAGCGTTTCGGAGAGAAAGCCAAGTTTAAACGAGAGAGAACTACGCCCGACATGCGGAAATCACACGTGTAAGATTGATATTGTCCGATTAAAGACACGTGTTGACAGATTAGAAAATGTATCATCCGGTCAGTGGATGATGTATATCTTCCGGTGAAAAAATGAAACAAAAAAGGACCGGAGGATGTGAACAATAAAGACAGAAAAATAAGGGAAAAAAAAAAACTTAACTTTTCTCATACTTGAGAAGACCTAATCTTATTCTAATACCACAGAATGTTTTCTCATCTAAAGGCTTTGTGAAAATATCTGCCAATTGATCTTCGGAATTGACAAACTCTAAAGATATGTCACCTTTTTGAACATGATCACGAATGAAGTGATATCTGACATCTATGTGTTTTGTTCTAGAATGTTGAATAGGATTTTTAGAGATGTTTATAGCACTGGTGTTATCACACCGAATAGGAATCCTATTATAAAACAGATTATAATCTTCTAGAGTCTGTTTCATCCATAACATTTGTGCACAGCAACTGCCAGAAGCAATATATTCACTTTCAGCAGTTGATAATGCAACAGAATTCTGTTTCTTAGAATACCAAGACACTAGAGACTCTCCTAAGAATTGACAAGTGCCACTGGTGCTTTTTCTATCAATAAGACTACCAGCATAGTCAGAATCTGAATAGCCTACTAGATCAAAGGAGGTGCCCTTTGGATACCAAAATCCTAAATCTTGAGTCCCACTTAAGTATTTGAAAATTCTTTTGACAGCCGATAAGTGAGATTCCTTAGGGGCAGCCTGGAATCTAGCACACAGACAAACACTAAAGAGTATATCTAGCCTACTAGCAGTCAGATACAACAGAGAACCAATCATACCACGATATTTCTTGATATCTACACTTATACCAATTTCATCCTTGTCCAATTTAGTAGTGGTACTCATGGGAGTTTTAGAAGATTTGACAGATTCTAGACCGAATTTCTTAAGAAGTTCCTTGATGTATTTTTCTTGACAGAAGAAAATTCCATCAGAAGATTGACTAATCTGGAATCCTAAGAAAAACTTTAACTCTCCCATCATACTCATCTCGAATTCACTTTGCATGAGGGATGAAAACTCATTACACATTTTGACATTAGTTGAGCCAAAGATAATGTCATCGACATAAATTTTAACCAACAAAATTTCCTTCTCCTTTTGCATGGTAAACAGAGTTGAATCGGAGTTACCCTTATTGAAATTCCTTTCCTCAAGGAAGTTCTTCAATCTGTCATACCAAGCTCTAGGAGCCTGCTTAAGTCCATAGAGAGCTTTCCTAAGTTTGAAGACATGGTCAGGTTTATCAAAGGCTTCAAAACCTAAAGGTTGCTCTACATATACTTCTTCAGTTATATAACCATTTAAAAATACACTCTTTACATCCATTTGAAAGAGTGTGAAGTTTTTGTAGCAAGCAAAAGCTAGAAGCATTCTAATTGACTCTAATCTAGCTACAGGGGCAAAGGATTCTTCAAAATCAATTCCCTCTTCTTGAGAGTATCCCTTAGCTACAAGTCTAGCTTTATTTCTAACTACTATCCCATTTTCATCCAATTTATTCTTATAAACCCATTTTGTTCCAATAATTGGATGATCCTTAGGCCGTGGAACAAGTTCCCATACCTTGCTCCTTTCAAATTGATTTAGCTCCTCTTGCATAGCTAAAATCCAGTTTTCATCACTCTCGGCCTCTTCAAACTTCTTAGGTTCTACTTGAGATATAAATGCCACATTGGCACAGAGATTCCTAAGAGAGGATCTAGTCTTAACTCCTAAAGAGGGATCACCTAAGACCTCATCTATTGGATGATTTCTGACATATTTCCAATCTCTTGGTAAAGTAGGATTTTCATCCTTGACAGGAATTATATCAAGAGATGTTGAAGATGGTTCTAAAGATTTTTCTGCTTGAGCGGGATCTGTAGGTTTTTCTAAGGAAAGAGAGTCTAATTGACAAACTACACCATCATTTTCATCCACATTTAATATGGGCTGAGGAGACTCATCAAAGTTGACATGAACGGATTCCTCTACTACTAGAGTTCTCCTATTGAAAACCCTATATGCTTTACTGGTCAGAGAATAACCAAGAAAAATTCCAACATCAGATTTGGAATCGAATTTTCCTAAGTTATCCTTAGTATTGAGAATGAAGCATTTACTGCCAAAGGCTCTAAAATACTTGACAGAAGGAGTTTTTCCACTCCATAGCTCATATGGAGTTTTCTCTAGGATAGGTCTTATGGAGACCCGATTAAGTACATAATAGGCTGTTGCTACAGCTTCAGCCCAGAAATACTTAGGAAGGGAGTTTTCATTAAGCATAGTCCTAGCAAGCTCTTGAAGGGATCTATTTTTCCGCTCAACAACACCATTTTGCTGAGGGGTCCTAGGAGAAGAGAAATTGTGCTCAATTCCATATTTGAGACACAGGAGTTCAAATTTCTCATTTTCAAACTCTCCACCATGATCACTACGAATAGCAACAATGGTGAGCTCCTTTTCATTTTGAACTCTTTTCCTAAAACTAGAAAAGGTGTCAAAGGTTTCATCCTTAGACTTCAGAAAATGAACCCAAGTAAATCTAGAAAAATCATCAACAATGACAAATGTATAGAATTTTCCTCCTAGGCTGGCTATGTTGGAAGGACCGAAGAGGTCCATATGAAGGAGTTGGAGAGGCTTAGAAGTAGAAATTGCATTCTTAGATGCAAAGGAGCTTTTGATCTGCTTGCCCATTTGACAAGTTTCACAGACTTTATCCTTTTCAAAGGATATCTTAGGAATACCTCTAACTAAGTTCTCCTTAGTAATCTTAGCTAAGGTATCCATCCCTACGTGTCCTAATCTCCTATGCCAGATCCAACCGTCAATTGAAGAATTCACAGCAAAGCATTTTTCAATACTACAATCAATATCATCAATGTCAATGACATAAATATTTTCTTTCCTAAAGCCAGTAAAGAGAATTTTGCCATTTGCAGCATCTTTAATTATACATGAATCTGATTTGAATATTACTTCATAACCTTTGTCACATAATTGACTAATGCTAAGTAGATTATGTTTTAACCCATCAACTAATAAAGCATTTTCTATAACAGGATTGATAGGGTTACCTATGTTACCAATGCCAACGATTTTACCTTTTGGTTTCCACCAAAGGTAACACTTCCTTTCTTTTTGCTGACTGCAGCAAATTTAGTTGAGTCCCCCGTCATATGTCTCGAGCATCCGCTGTCGAGATACCACTGGTTTTTCCCGGGAGAGCAGTCAACCTGCAATAGAAAGTTCAAGCAGTCTTCTTAGGTACCCAAATCTTTTGGGTCCTGGTGTTAGTTTTGGTTCCTTTGGGAACCCACTGTAATTTACTCCCAGTTTTCTTGTTGTTTGAATTTAATGGACATACAAATGATTTATGTCCAACTTCATTGCATGCATGACAGACAGTGGATTTAACAAAAAGCCTTTTATATGTTTTCTTTTTACTAAACCCTTCATACCCTAGACCAATTTATCAAACTGCACTCTCTGACTGCTCAATAACATGCTCAGATTTTTACTTCCTTCAGTGAAATTCAGAACAAGTCTATTTAACGTCTCATTTTTCTTTTTAAGAGCAGAAACTTCCTTTTCATGCATACTAAGTTCATTGGCCTGCTTTTCTAATAAATCTGTATTCTCCTTTTTCAACAAATTGTATTTATTTTTCAGCATGCCAAACTGTTTAACTAAGTCATTAAAGGCGTCAATTATTTCACCTTCTTCATCATCACTATCACTATCACTAGATACATTTGAAGAAGAAGTACTAACCTTTTCCTCGAGTGCCATGAAGCACAGGTTTGCAACTTCCTCATCATCTGAAGATGAAGTGTCACCTTCACTGTCATCCCAAGTGGCCTTCATAGCCTTTTTCTTGAATTTCTTGGGACCTTTAACTTGTGGACAGTCAGCCTTCATGTGGCCTGGCTTTCCACATCCAAAACAGGTAAACTCCTTGTCTTTGGATTGCTTTTCATTCTTGGGAAATCTTCTTCCCTGCAGCTTCTTCCTTCGAAGGAACTTGCTGAATCTCCTAGTAATAAGAGCAATGTCCTCATCCTCCTCTTCTTCTTCATCCTCAGAGGCTTCACATTTACTTGAAGAAGCTTTCATAGCAATATCTTTTCTTTTGGAGGTCTCTTTTTCCTTAAGGTCTTCTTTCTCATTTGACCTCATTGTGATCTCATGTGTCATGAGAGATCCAATGAGCTCTTCAAGCTTTAGAGCTTTAAGATCCTTTGCTTCCTGAATTGCAGTCACCTTTGGCTGCCAGCTTCTTGGAAGACACCTGAGGATCTTCCTGACCTGTTCTTCACTAGAATAAGACTTACCAAGAGCTTTCAAACCATTAGTAATGTTAGTGAATCTTGTAAACATGGAAGAGACAGACTCATCTTTGGGCATAGAAAATAATTCATACTCGTGAATGAGCATATTCAGTTTGCTCTCCTTAACTTGATTTGTGCCCTCGTGTGTGACCTCTAATAAGTGCCAAATTTCTTGAGCACTTTCACACCCTTGTACCCTATTAAATTCATCTCTATTTAAGGCACAGTACAAGGTGTTTACAGCCTTAGCATTAAGGCTTAGATTTCTCTTATCGGACTCTGTTAACTCAGAAGAGTCCTTAGGGATACTTTTCCCATCAACAGTTTTCATGGCCTTGTAAGGACCATTCTCTATAATACACCAGGTCTCATAGTCTATGGCTTGAATGAATATTTCATTCTAGACTTCCAATAGACATAGTCACTACCATCAAAGAATGGAGGTCTATTTGTTGCCTGACCTTCTATTTGTGAGTTGTTAACGTTGAATGCCATTTCAGATACAGCAATATCTCTTAGATAAATAGCTTAGACAATATAAACCTAGCTCTGATACCAATTGTAGGATCGAAATTGTCTAAGAGGGGGGTGAATTAGACTTTTTAATTTTAATTTCAATTTAATCTAATTTCTCTTCTTGATTAAACTTAGTTACAGCACTAGTAATCAAATAATGTAAAGAGAGAGAAAGAGAAATTAGACACCAGTACTTTTACGTGGTTCGGCCAAACTGCCTACGTCCACGCTCCAAGGCTCTCCCTTGAAGATTTCTTACTTCTCCTCAACGAGAAAATCTGATCGACCTTACGGGCTTCGATCCACAGCCTTTCACAATCCTGGATTGAACTTAGCGGGCATCAATCCACTGCCTTACAGGATATTCAAGTTTGAAATACAGAATACAATGATCTACAAGCTCTCAAAACAGAATCTCAAGTTTTGGAGTAGAGAGGTGTAGATTGAGAATTCAGAGTAATAATTTTCGCACCTAGGGCTCAGAATTCAAAATGGCAAAAAGTTCTTCCTTCGTGCTCTGAGCTCAGCTTATATACTCTGTCTACTAATCGGCTAGGCTTCAATGCTCCTTATCCAATCATAGAAGTTTAGTTACCGTTGGAGCAGCTTCCGTACAAGTTCAGGTAGCCGTTGCCGTTTGTAGTTGCAAATCGTCGTCGCCATTAATGTTCTGGAGTTATGGCTGAAAACGACGTCACTGTAGCTTCGCGGCTAATTTGAATTCTGGCGGAAGACAAAGCTGACTTATAGTCTTGAACCGCCAACGGAAGATGAAGCTTTAAACCCTTGAACCGGCGTCGGATGATGAAGCTCTTAATGCTTGAACCGGCATCGGATGATTGATTCATAGTTGTCTTCCGCCTTTGTCGTTTAGTGACCGGAAGAGTATTTTATTGAAGTCATCCGCCTTTGTCGTTTTGTGGCCGGAAGAGTAATTTGGTTTACTCATCCGCCTTTGTCGTCTAGCGAGCGGTGGACTGATTCTTTTCGCTCATCCGCCTTTGTCGTCTAGAGAGCGGTGGACTGATTCTTTTCGCTCATCCGCCTTTGTCTTTTAGTGAGCGGTGGACTAATTCCATTTAGTCATCCGCCTTGTCGTTTAGTGACCGGTGGACTGACCATTTTAAACGACTCCGCTCTTGTCGTTTTGTGATCGGTGGACTGATTCTTTTGCTTAACACATTTCAGCCCTGTACACTTAATCATATGCATTAAAAACTAAAATACCCTTTTTAAGGGTATCTCCAACAAATCTAACTCAAATGCATTTCATTAAATTCAATTAATAAACATAATCAAATTACAATATTAAGCAGACAAATTCATCATCAAAAACAAATTAAGACTTAAACATTATTTAAGTCAACAGTTATCACTCTGTATTTTCACTACATCTCTCAATTCGAACTTGAGATTCAATTGCTGTGAGAGAGTAGTTTGTGCTTTATTTTTACAAACTCATATCAATTGTAAAGGCTGTGGATTGACGCCCGTGAAGTTCAATCAAAATCTGTAAAGGCAGTTGATCGGAGTCCGGAATCCCGATCTGTTTATTCTCGTGAGGAGAAGGTTAAGAATCTTCAAGGGGGAAGCCTTGGAGCGTGGACGTAGGCAAGGTTTAGCCGAACCACGTTAAAAATCCTGGTGTTAAAATTCTCTCTCTCTCTCTACTTTATATGTTTGTTTGCTGTTAATATTCAAACAAAAATTACTAGATTATTAAATTAAGTTTAAAAAGTCTAATTCACCCCTCTCTTAGACAATCTCGATCCTACAGAAGTATGTATAGATTTTGAGGGTTTTTGGGATGTTTTGGGCTGACAATTGTATAGACATTTTAGGATGCTTGGTTCTGGTAGTGGATAGGTTTACTTTTGAAGTTTTAAACGTTTTGAAAACCTGTTTATAAACTGCTTTGGTAAAGTTTTATTTGAATTGTAAGTGATTTGAAAACAGGAGGATTTGTTTAGGTTTTAAATGTATCCACGCAGTTCGTTTTCATGAAAGTGTACTTAGTTTAAATGTATTTCGAGTTGTTTATTGGGTAAACGGTGAAGTGTGATAAGAATGAGGATGTGAGTGAGTATGTTTGATGATTTTGTTTGTGAAATGGTGAAGGAGGTGTAAAGTGTATAGAGAAGAAGGGAAAGAAAAAGGAGAGGGGGCAGAGGGGTTGGCGACCATTCGCCTAGGAGGGCGATCTGGTCGCCAGATGGTCGCCACTCCCTGGAAATTTCCAGGGAGTGTGGCGACCAGTCGCCACAAATGTGGCGACTGATCGCCACCGGCAATTTGCAACAGGCGACTGGTCGCCTGTTGCAATCGCCTAAGGGCGAATATTCGCCCCATTTATGGGCGAATAATCGCCTCACCATATTGGGGCGAAATTCGATTTTGCCCCTGGTGTTTTTCTTTTAATTGTTTTAAATTAATTAATTTAAGTTTTAATTAAATGGTTTTAAGTTTTATTTAATTTGTTTTAAAAGTTAGAATTCAATTCCGATTTCGATTTCGGTTTAGTTTCCGCTTAGAGTTTATTTAAAAAAAATATATATAGTACGAAAATTGGGTACAGTATTAGGTTCGTGACATCCTACCTCTCGAATTGACTAGCGGTCGACACTTAGTACTCTCGGGTTGACCCGCGGTCGACACTTCCTTTAGCAGTCGACACTTTCTTCACGGTCAACACTTAATGCTCTCGGATGGACCCGCAGTCGACACTTTCTTTATGCGGTCAACACTTAAAGCTCTCGGATTTAAACATCAAATGATCTAGCTGTCGATACTGGACTGATAACTGTTATTGTAAGAGAACTCAACCAAAGGTAGGTATCGGCTCCAAGATGTCTGGAACTCTAGCACACATGCCCTCAACATATCCTCAAGTATTTGAATTGTTCGTTCAGATTGTCCATCGGTTTGTGGGTGGAAGGCAGTGCTGAAAGATAACCTTGATCCTAATGTGCCTTGCAAACTTTGCCAAAATCTTGAGGTGAATCTGGGATCACGATCGGATACAATTGATAAAGGAACTCCATGCAATCTGATGATTTCTTGGACATACAGGTCGGCAAGCTGGTCCATTGTGAAAGTCATTCTTACAGGTATAAAGTGGGCTGACTTCGTCAACCTGTCAACCACAACCCAAATACTATCGAGACCTTTGATTGTCTTTGGTAATCCTACAACAAAATCCATGGCAATATTTTCCCACTTCCATTCGGGAATAGGTAAAGGCTGAAGGGTACCTCCTGGGCGTTGATGCTCTGCCTTAACTTGTTGGCATACCAAACATGATTCTACAAACTTAGCCACATCCCTCTTCATATTTGGCCACCAATAATGTAACCTTAAATCCCGATACATCTTGGTGCTACCAGGATGCACAGAGAAGGAAGATGAATGAGCTTCGGTCAAGATTAACTCACGCAACTCCTTATCATTTGAAACGTACCATCGATTCCTGAATTTTAAAATGTTATCATTGGAGAGATTGAATTCAGGGGAGGCATCTTTTAACTTACTCAACATACTATTATTCTCCTCTGAATCCATCTGATGTGCCTCTTTGAATAGTTCTTTTATAGGTTACATTCTTAATTGATTTTTGTCTTGATGGTACATATGTGGTTGTTTACTTTAAGATATAAACTGTTCACGCATCACATGTTTTAAAGAAAAACATGAAAATGAATTTCTGCACATTGTTTTAAAGATAATGCAAAGAATAAAATCTGCCGTAAGGCTTACAGTTTACTGGCCGAAAGGCTTACAGGCCGAAAGGCATACAGTTTACAGGTCATGCGAGGTGGGGCTCAGGCACGGCTGTACGTGTTGTAAGTGTGTACCCCCCTCCTTTAGCTGGAAAGAGTAGTCCGCCCGCTGGATGAGCTCTCTCCGGTTAGGGGGATAGGATCTCGGTGACACCTACAATGCATAGCATAGCATAGCATTTGCATTTACGAGCCTTACTGAGATTTTTATCTCATAGTGTGTTGTATGGTGTAGGTGATTACGAGGAAACAGGTGAGGATGAGATCTCTCCACCTGAGGAGTGACGCAGTTGACGGAGGATGGTTGCGATGGTGTGTTGGTGCAGTCGACGCTTAACCGACCCGTGGGGAAGTATGTATAGATTTTGAGGGTTTTTGGGATGTTTTGAGCTGACAATTGTATAGACATTTTAGGATGCTTGGTTCTGGTAGTGGATAGGTTTACTTTTGAAGTTTTAAACGTTTTGAAAATCTGTTTATAAACTGCTTTGGTAAAGTTTTATTTGAATTGTAAGTGATTTGAAAACAGGAGGATTTGTTTAGGTTTTAAATGTATCCACGCAGTTCGTTTTCATGAAAGTGTACTTAGTTTAAATGTATTTCGAGTTGTTTATTGGGTAAACGGTGAAGTGTGATAAGAATGAGGATGTGAGTGAGTATGTTTGATGATTTTGTTTGTGAAATGGTGAAGGAGGTGTAAAGTGTATAGAGAAGAAGAAGGGAAAGAAAAAGGAGAGGGGGCAGAGGGGTTGGCGACCATTCGCCTAGGAGGGCGATCTGGTCGCCAGATGGTCGCCACTCCCTGGAAATTTCCAGGGAGTGTGGTTACCAGTCAGCAAAAATGTGGCTACTGATCGCCACCGGCAATTTGCAACAGGCGACTGGTCGCCTGTTGCAATCGCCTAAGGGCGAATATTCGCCCTATTTATAGGCGAATAAATTCCCCTCACCATAATTGGGGCGAAATTCGATTTTGCCCCTGGTGTTTTTTTCTTTTAATTGTTTTAAATTAATTAATTTAAGTTTTAATTAAATGGTTTTAAGTTTTATTTAATTGGTTTTCAAAGTTTTAGAATTCCAATTCCGAGGGTACCTCTGGTGCGTTGATGCTATGCCTTACTTGTGGCATACCAAACATGATTCTACAAACTTAGCCACATACTCTTATATTTGGCCACCAATAATGTAACCTTAAATCCCGATACATCTTGGTGCTACCAGGATGCACAGAGAAGGAAGATGAAGATGAATGAGCTTCGGTCAAGATTAACTCACGCAAACTCCTTATCATTTGAAACGTACCATCGATTCCTGAATTTTAAAATGTTATCATTGGAGAGATTGAATTCAGGGGAGGCATCTTTTAACTTACTCAACATACTATTATTCTCCTCTGAATCCATCTGATGTGCCTCTTTGAATAGTTCTTTTATAGGTTACATTCTTAATTGATTTTTGTCTTGATGGTACATATGTGGTTGTTTACTTTAAGATATAAACTGTTCACGCATCACATGTTTTAAAGAAAACATGAAAATGAATTTCTGCACATTGTTTTAAAGATAATGCAAAGAATAAAATCTGCCGTAAGGCTTACAGTTTACTGGCCGAAAGGCTTACAGGCCGAAAGGCATACAGTTTACAGGTCATGCGAGGTGGGGCTCAGGCACGGCTGTACGTGTTGTAAGTGTGTACCCCCTCCTTTAGCTGGAAAGAGTAGTCCGCCCGCTGGATGAGCTCTCTCCGGTTAGGGGGATAGGATCTCGGTGACACCTACAATGCATAGCATAGCATAGCATTTGCATTTACGAGCCTTACTGAGATTTTTATCTCATAGTGTGTTGTATGGTGTAGGTGATTACGAGGAAACAGGTGAGGATGAGATCTCTCCACCTGAGGAGTGACGCAGTTGACGGAGGATGGTTGCGATGGTGTGTTGGTGCAGTCGACGCTTAACCGACCCGTGGGGAAGTATGTATAGATTTTGAGGGTTTTTGGGATGTTTTGAGCTGACAATTGTATAGACATTTTAGGATGCTTGGTTCTGGTAGTGGATAGGTTTACTTTTGAAGTTTTAACGTTTTGAAAATCTGTTTATAAACTGCTTTGGTAAAGTTTTATTTGAATTGTAAGTGATTTGAAAACAGGAGGATTTGTTAGGTTTTAATGTATCCACGCAGTTCGTTTTCATGAAAGTGTACTTAGTTTAAATGTATTTCGAGTTGTTTATTGGGTAAACGGTGAAGTGTGATAAGAATGAGGATGTGAGTGAGTATGTTTGATGATTTTGTTTGTGAAATGGTGAAGGAGGTGTAAAGTGTATAGAGAAGAAGAAGGGAAAGAAAAAGGAGAGGGGGCAGAGGGGTTGGCGACCATTCGCCTAGGAGGGCGATCTGGTCGCCAGATGGTCGCCACTCCCTGGAAATTTCCAGGGAGTGTGGTGACCAGTCGCCACAAATGTGGCGACTGATCGCCACCGGCGATTTGCAACAGGCGACTGGTCGCCTGTTGCAATCGCCTAAGGGCGAATATTCGCCCTATTTATAGGCGAATAATCGCCTCACCATATTGGGGCGAAATTCGATTTTGCCCCTGGTGTTTTTCTTTTAATTGTTTTAAATTAATTAATTTAAGTTTTAATTAAATGGTTTTAAGTTTTATTTAATTTGTTTTAAAAGTTAGAATTCAATTCCGATTTCGATTCTGGTTTCGATTTCGGTTTAGTTTCCGCTTAGAGTTTATTTAAAAAAAAATATATAGTACGGAAATTGGGTACAGTATTAGGTTCGTGACATCCTACCTCTCGAATTGACTAGCGGTCGACACTTAGTACTCTCGGGTTGACCCGCGGTCGACACTTCCTTTAGCAGTCGACACTTTCTTCACGGTCAACACTTAATGCTCTCGGATGGACCCGCAGTCGACACTTTCTTTATGCGGTCAACACTTAAAGCTCTCGGATTTAAACATCAAATGATCTAGCGGTCGATACTTCATTCACAAGTGTCGACACTTGTGCAGTCCACACTTCCCTTGAAGTGTTGACACCCCAAACTCTTGGTTTTCAATCTATTTACTCTAACAGTCAACACTTCCCTTGAAGTGTCGATACTTACAACTCTATTCCCAGCGCAGGGCTTGAAGTGTTGACTGACCGTTCACAGTGGTCGACACTTAGGTGATTTCTAGTTACGGGAAGTAGTGGAAATATCTCTCCTTCGCCGATTTTTGCCTCCAAACAACGACAACACCTGCACACTCTCTTAATACACTAATATAGCTAGAAGATCAAATGAAATCGAGCTCCATTGCTCGAATTCATCGCCAACCTAAAAACATAAACTTCAAACACGAGAAGGGACGAGAAACACTTACCCCTCGAAGTCTCTTCAAGAAAGATGGTGTCGTGAGTCTCACGAACAATCCCTTAACCACCGAATGCGGCAAAATGCACAAAATGGGATCGATCCTCTACTAAACCTATTTATCAAATTTCTACAAATTTACATTTTAATCCCACAACTTAAAGAATTTAAAATTTCACTCAAACTTAATATTAGACAAAAATCATTAAAAATGCCAATTTTTACATTTTTAGGGTAATAATTTAAATAGCCAACTTAGAGATTTAAATAACTAATCTCTTAAATTTTCTTTAAACCTTATGAATTTTGAAATTTAATCCGATTGTAAAATGAACAATATAGTTAAATCGGTCAACATGTGACCGGGTCTAACCAAATGATATTAAGTCTAACTTTATACGTGTCACTCATTAAGTGATTTTGTCTATTCATTAAGTGATTTTGTCGCTTCTAATATGATGATTAATGTTAGTAAGTTAATGTATGCAATTTTTTTTTTCTTAAAAATAGTTGATTACGAAACATATTTTTTTTTTTGAAATTATAACGCTACAATCATACCATAAACTCAAATAATAGCAGAAAATGTTATAATCATAACAAATTTTCGAAGCAACAAGTGGTCGCGTCCTTTATGTGGTGATTGAGTTTAGTAATTACTTATATTGAATTATTTAGGGTAAAGTTCCAATAATATGCGAGAAGAAAAAATTGTTGCTAACAAAACAAAAACTCTCTTTGTTTCAAAATAGTACATGACTTACTTATATTTTGTCCACGGGTTAATTGAAAGTTAAACAATGGTAATTGTAACACCCAAGAAATCTGTTAAGATTTAATTTTGTATTCAAAAGAATAGTTTATGTTTTATATTACTATTATAATTATTATGGAGTATTTGAGATAAAGTAATATAATTTGTATGAGGGTTAAATGATATAATCATATGAACCAAAGAAGACAAAAAAATTTAAGCTTCAATCAAAAATTTTTCAAGTATGAGCAATGATTTATTAAAAATGTAATGTCATTGAAAGTGTAAAAGAAAAGTTTTTAAGTAAAATAATTACAATTAGAAGTCAAAACAATATTTGAAGTGCACATTGTGTGCTAACTAAATGAAAAACATGAAGTAGGACTTGTAGCAAGGTGTTGCGAATGTTGGAAGGCCAAGAAAATGCGCAGAAGACGCATTGGGCCCGCAGCCCACTAAGTGCGATAGTGGCCAAGAGACACACCTATTTTCTCCAAATTTGTGATTTTAGTAACTTTTTTGACGTTTTTGAATTTTTAAATTTCATATTTCTAAACTTATTAGGGTTTCATATATTTTTAGCGATATTTTGGATTATTTACCATTATTTTTAGGGTTTATTTGGATTCTATTTAAGCACTCACTATGTACCAATTTATGCACATTAAACCTAACCTTAAACACGCATTCTCTCGTCCGAAATTTGTGAGTTGCCCTCTAATTTCTTCAGAATTTCCAAGGTAAGCATAAATATAATAGACCTCGATCCTCAAACAAGTAAACACATGAGTTTACATGCGTGAGGAAGACGATTAAGATTTTCATTATGGTTAGGGTTTTTCCATGGAAATCCTTCGATTATAAATCTTCTCTTCACTTTCTTTTACTAATACGCGACAACTCTATGAGTAGGTTAATTTGAAGGTGAAGGATACTCATCTTAAGCAAAAGTCTACGTACTAAGGACTTGAGAGGTAAGTGATGTTTTATGTGTTAACTTGTCGGTTTGTATCACAAAGTACTAGGTTAAGTAGTTTTTATTATGATAAGATTTTGAGGGCTTGTTTGTTAGTACGTTACGACATTAATGACTCGATAATTTGTTATAGTATAGACTTTTTATTGTAATTTATGATTATATTGCTAGATACTATGATTATGTTGACAATGATGTTGCTTGAGAATTTGTTTATAGTAGGGGTGGGCAGAACCGGACCGTGGACCGGGAACCGGATCGTGGACCGGGAACCAGACCGGACCGTCAGTTTCGGTTCGGGTTCGGTCCATAGGAAATGGACCGCGATCTGGTCTTCAGTCCTAGTCCTCTGGACCGAGATCCTTCGGTCCAGTCCGCGGTCCAATCCCTTAAATCCCGAAGAACCGGGGACCGGACCGCGGACCGAATTTTATGAGGCTTGAGGCTTCCTCCCAGCCCAGACTCCCAATCCCGATTCCGAACTCGCTCTGCTCTGCTGCGAAATTGCGAATCCCTAATGGCGAAGTGCGAAGTGCGAACGGCGAAAAAATCCACAGAACAATTTGAAAAAAATCCACAGAACCTACATCACTCACTGTACAAAACAATTTAAAAAAATCCAAAGAACCTCCATCTCCCAGCAGAGCTGGTGCAGGTCTTTCAGTACCTCTATTACCACTTTCTTTCAGGAAGAAAGAAAAAACTTGATCAAACAAGGAACGAGCTTTAGCAGTGTTATTACGAAACGAAATCAGGCCAGGCAGATCAAGAAAGGCCATTTCCCCGAAATATGTTGGAAGATTTACCTCATTTTTCTAGGTTTTGGGATTTCGCTCTTGCTGCAGAAACCCACAAACAGAGAGAGTCAGTCTGAGATGGGGAAGCAGACAAAGCAGACAAATTATTTTCAAATTTTTTCTGTTAAAAAAAAAAAAAAAATGGCGCCGGGCGGAACCGGGACCGGACTGGGATTTCGGGTGCGGTCCAGGTTCGGTCCCGGTCCCACACCGGACCGGTCCAGGTTCTGGGATAAAAATCCCGAACTTGTTTGGGATTTTTATCCCAGAACTTGGACCCGAGCCCGGACCGAACCGGCCCGTGCCCACCCCTAGTTTATAGTATAGACTTCTAATTGTGATATATTGCTAGATGATATAATTATATTGACAATGATGTCACTCGAGGATATGGTTTATTTGATGATTTGATAGAGGTATAAATATTGATGCTTTTATGATATGTTGTAAGTTATGATTGAATAAAAAAAACATATGAATTGTTTTGGCGATATGTTATATTTTGCATCGTATGGTTATGTATGACTTATGCATAATGAAAAAGAATTTCTATTAACAAAGATTTAAATAAAACAAAGAAATAAAGAAAGAAAGAAAAGCAGACATAAAAAAAAATGAAAAGATGAGATAATGACTGAATAAACGTAATTTTTGTTGTGGGACAGGATTACGAGTTGGTTGTCCCATAAGAAGGGATCATGAGGTGCATTCTCGCTTTCCTAGACTGAATTACCTCCAACAAATAGATTGTATATCGAAACTAAAGTAATAATAAAATACTCAGTGAGATAAAATTGATATAAGACTGTTTTCACAAAAATTATATCTGCATACATGTTCACTATAGTTTATGTGTCTCTTACTGAACGTTAGACTTATAGTTTGAACTTTGTGATGTAGGTGAGGAACTTCACGATGTAGTTGATGAAAGGAACGAATGAAAGGTGCAGTTGAAGATGTACTTTCATGACATAGTTATGTGGTGTTAATACAAAAAACAATTTAGAGGCTATGAAGAATAAAATTTACATTTTATTTTTATTTGAGTTAAAAGAGTTTTGATTTCACTTATTATTTCATATGTTTATGGATGAATTTATTAAGTATTATTTTCAAACGACTATTTAAGGTTATTGATTTGATTTTAATAAATATTTATGAATTTTAAATATTCTGCTGTACATTTTCAATGAAGTGATTTCAAAATTTGAAATGAACTCTTATAAACAAAAGTAAAATAAAAACGATGCGCTACGGGGCGTTACAGTAATTCTAAGAATCTCTCTTTCTCTCTATATATATATATACATAAGAAGTATATATGTATGGATATCATAGTTTACGGCAAAAAGTTGTATACATTTAAAAGAAGCTTGTAGACATAGAAATATAAATTCATATTTTTCAAAACAAATGACATAGTTGAGCGTTGTTCACAAATAAAAGCACAGAAAAAATGGGAATTATATTTTAATGTGAATAAATAAAAACTAATGAGCATTCATTTGATTTTTATTTTCAAACTATTGAAAGAATTAGTACCCATTGATAAAGCAAGGCCTACATTGTCACAAATATTGACAACATAAATAATGGAAAAAATAATGACTTCTTATGTTAATATGATTAATGACATCAATAAGAATTTGACCGTACATAAATTAAACATAGGTTTTTGATACCATGTTACAAGGGATTATATTATTAATATTTATTGAATTATACTAAAGTCCAAATGTAATTATATGAATTAAAATTTCCCTTCACATTTTTATAGTGTCACGTCATGACGTGTTTATTGGTATACCATATTGATTAAAAAAAAATTAAACGACGCGTCGAAAATGACAACAAATACGACGTGTAATTGACTTGGACGACGATAAAGGTCGTGCTGTTTGGGAATTGGCACTTGGGCGGCGAACCAATTCAATACGAGCCAAAAGCGAGATGTAAAGTCTGCTGTTGAGCTCCCTCGGTCAGATAGGGCGGCGCATTGCAAATTACCTAAACTACCCCTTTCCGTCATCATTTTCAAACGATTACTATATTTAATCCACCATGAATTCCTATTTTACCCTCACACCGAGCTACTTACCTTTATTTTCTATTATTACGTTGAAAACTAATTAAATGTTTCAAAGATTGGACTGCATTAAATTATTAATAGTAAATACTGAAAAGTCTGAAGGACAATTTTGGAAAAGAAGAAAGAGAAATGTTCGATGTGCGTCCCTGTGAGGCCAAAATTATATCGCCATTACCGACCCTCCGGTTCATTCATATATCCTCCATCTCTCCTCACGTTTCCTCTCAATACCCCGAGCTCCACCATCTTCGACGTCCCTCGCCGGCGTAGAGATAGCCATTGTTTTTCTGTATTTTGATTATTTGCGATCGAGGAGATGGCTCGTAGGACTGAGAAAGAAGAGGGGGAGTTCAAAGTGCCGGAAACTATCAACCTCTGCGTCAATAACTGCGGCCTCACTGCAAATCCGGCCACGAAGAATATGTGCCAGAAGTGCTTTAACGCTACAACAGCCTCCACGACGGCTGCTGTCTTGGCTCCTCTCAAATTTACCGGCGAGAAAACCCCCAGATCTATCTCTTCTCGCTCGCGTCAGCGATTTGATTCTCCGGGTCTAGGAGATGTTAGCTTGAATCAGCCAACGGATCTCCCGAAAGCGGAGGAATCGGCGAAGAGGGAGGTGAACAGGTGCATCGGGTGTCGGAAAAGAGTCGGGTTGACCGGGTTCCGATGCCGGTGCGGTGACCTTTTCTGCCCGGAGCACCGATACTCGGATCGACACGACTGCAGCTACGATTACAAATCGGCCGGTCGCGATACAATCGCAAGGGAGAATCCCGTGGTTAAAGCAGCGAAGATCGTCAGAATTTGAACTGCATCGTGAAAAATCTGAAGTCTCAAAACACATCCGAGAAAACAAAATTCTCCATTCTCACCGAGTCGTGGGATCCAATCCCGTAGCATAAACCCTCACAGAGAGTTCAACATTTTCGCATATACGGGGAGATAATGGCTAGTTATGGAGCAAGGAAGATCCTGTACGATTGTCTCTTAAATTTTCGTTCATGTGTTTTCTGGAAATGAAAATTCTTATTGCATTCAGGGACATGCCATCGGAAATTTGATGAAATTCCGCTTTGTTTACCGTCAAATAGCATGTCCAATTATATTTTGCCACGTATCAACAGAAACAATATCGTGAGAAGGCTTGACGGAGAGTACCGAGTGGCGGTCTCGACGGCGACGTTTACGTTGCAAATTTGCGTTGTAATTTGTAAATAGTAACGCGAAGATGAATCCGATCCGACGGCTTTGGTTGAGCGTGGGCTTCTTCTGTGTAGGGGCCACGCTTGTTTGTCTTGACATTCAAAAGGCCAAAGAAAAGCTATCGGCGTTCAGAATGATAAGTGGGGCCCACATGGCTTCGACCACCGCGAATGGGGCCTCAAATTAGGTAAACTATTTATATCATCCTAAAACGTAATTTACCACTAAAGAACAACGACTAAGTCAGTAGCCTACGTTTGTTTCTAGAATAATTCTTAATTTAATCTCGTGTCAATCAATATAATAATTAGTATAATTAAGGTGTAATTAATACAATAAATTATAAATAATTAATTTATTACATTAATTATATAAATAATTACTTAACAAGTTACAGAGTATTTTAAGACGTAAAATAAAAAAATAAACGTAGAATACTATTTTTCTATCCATAATAGTCTAACGAATTGAATGTGAGCGATTTGTATCTTTTTGTTCATATTTCGGTTAAAATACACATGTGCAATAATATGCAAAATAATTTTTCATTGACCAAAATTTGGCAGAAACAACGATGGAGGAAAGCGATTGAGAATTAAGCTCATTCTATGCAATAGATTGAAGAGAATTAGGGCTTTGCTCTAAGTAGAGACCTTCAGGCGCTCGAATACGATGAAAAAAGATCAAAATTCCTTAGATTGATATGAAAGAAGAGACGGGAAGGGAATAAAGGGAAAGGAAGATAAGAGCTTTAACGGAAAAATGATCGAAGAAGTTAAAATTGCCCTCAATCGATATTGATGTATGACGCATTACCCCATATGATAAGGGT
This sequence comes from Begonia masoniana, assembly GCA_022432975.1. Lineage (NCBI taxonomy): Eukaryota > Viridiplantae > Streptophyta > Magnoliopsida > Cucurbitales > Begoniaceae > Begonia > Begonia masoniana. The sequence continues at coordinate 4,939,777 of CM039516.1, read as the reverse complement.
AAAATTATACTTTACCCTTATATCATTTGTAAAACAGATTTAAAAAATACGAGAGAATAGTTTTAAAAAGTCAATTAATAAACATTAAAAATTTCCTAATTTAATCCTTTTAAAGTAGGATTTTAATGTGACAAAAAATTAGCCAAGAGACATAGATTTTGAGGGCATTAGGTGGGTTGGATTCTTTTGGGGAGATAATGTTAGTAAATTGGGTGATTAGGGCAACTAATCTAATTTTGTGACCCATAAGCATTAACAATCATGCTAGATTAGATTCTCGTAGTTCCCTACCAGAACCTACACCCAATACAAAATACAGTAAAAACCAATTTAAAATAGTGCTTAAAGTTTAATAAAGTATAAAAATGTTTTAATAGGAATCTCTTAGCCTCTTTTTTTTGGCTGTTTCAAAAAATGCCATGAATTGTCTAACGAATAAAATTCTACCAAGGTTTAGGTTAAAGTTTTATGACAACTTTTAATAATTAATTAAGAATAATATTATGTTTATTACATTTTTCTAATCTTTTAAAATAATTTTTCCCATAACATTAATGTATAATTAATATAATAAATTATAAATAATTTATTTATTAAATTAATTACAAAAATTATTATTTAATATGATAACAAATAATACACATACGGCTACTACTTGATTATTGATTATAAAAATCAATTTTATTTATTGCAAATCTGAAGGCATAAATTCGATTAAAATATGCACGGACAGAGAAACGCACCATTTGATGTTCTTTGACACATTAAATATCCACGTTCGACGTTGACAAGGACGTAATCCAACGAAAAATATGTACAGATACCGTTACCCTGTTGACATAACTCGTCATTCATGGCCCCTTTTCACTAAGTTCATTTGTTATTGCTTAAATAATTAATTTTGATATATACGCAACTATTATTACAATTAAATTTACCAATAAAAAATCAACTTTTCTCGTATAATCATATTAAATTTACCCTTTAATTATATCATACTATATTATATTAAATACTTTATTACATTATTTATAATTTAATTGTATAAATCATTGTTTGACACGTCAACAAATTTTTAAAATAGTAGAATACGTGAATAAACGAAAAAAATTTTCAATTGAAATAATAGCCAAATGACTCGAAAGGGCAAATTATGCTATAACCAGTAAAGAAAAATCTCATCATATTTGGGCTGAAAGGCATACCAGTTAAGACTCTGAACATGAAGTCTCAAGCATTTGCACGTCCAATCAGTTGGCACAATTGATAATGGACGGCTGTTTTACACCCCCTGATTTATTCAATCAAAGATATTTTGCATAAATTTAATTAAAAATAAAGTGAACATCAGATATTTTCATTTCTTCGCATAAAAAAATCTAAGACATTCAACTGTACATGGACATGGATCAATTAATATAGATGAACATGAAAGTGCATCAATATAGAATAACTCATCAAAAAAGAGACCTAGCACTGCCATTTAACTCATAATTCATGCAAGGAGACAAAAATGGTATGTAGTTTACCTTTCGTGCTGGGCTGACTTTCTGTCATAGGGGGAACACTTTTTGCTGTCCAATGGATTTCATTTTAGCCATCAGATTGAATGCAAAAGCATATAAAACTTTTGTCACGTTCATCTTGCTTTCACATCCTTCACATTCACAGGAGTTTTACAGCTGTTGCCTAAAGTAACCTCATCTTGATAATATAATACCCCTTTAACGAAAAAATAGAATAAACACTACTTGAAGCAATCAATCACTATGCACTCAAGATGAAATGTTAAAGGTGTACAGTTAACTGAGCACTCGCATTTTGCAGTACACATATGCACATAACCATTTTGTCAGCATGAAAAACTTCAAACGTTCATAATATTTAAATCCATCCTCATTTCAAACACCTAATAAATATTGTTGACAATATGGAGAGAGGTGTCAATAAAGAGATGAAATATAGATTAGAGATCTGTACTGGGTAATGAAATACACGTAGAAATATACATTTAAACCCCATCTGGTTGAATGAAAGGGTTTGCAATCTCATCTGTACCATCGGTTGGAGAAACAAGCATTACAGCAGTTCCCCTACAAACCTGAAGGATTATTTAACAAAACTAGTTATATTTTGAAAAAAGATAAACTGGATAGAAGAAAATATAACAAAAGAGGCAATAACCAGCCAAAAAATGATTCAAGTGTTCCTAAAGACCTCACTGCAGCATGTTTTAGGACAGTTAAATAAATACTTTTGCAGTTAGGAGACATACTATCAGCCCTAGACGCCTGGTTTGATCAGTAGTCTTCAAAGGATCATCAGAATCTGTAGCAAAATGGACAAAATTAAATTAATTCTCAGGAACCAAAGTTAATACGAATTTAAATCCATGAACAACTTTCAAAGGAAAGTTTTTGGATCCGCATGTAGAAAGACAAAAAGAGGCAACTCTCTGTTCAGAACCAATAATATGTTTATAATTCATAAGCAAGTCAACAACAAGAAAGTGTTTAATACAAGAGAACACTTGCATTACAACAATCAAAAGCAAAAAATAACCTTACATGGTCAATACATGTTTTCCAAAAACAAATGGGAAAGTACAATATAAACCTTATTATTTGGGGACACTAGCAATTTAGATCTTAACATAGTTTTTTAGGCAAAAACAAACCTTATGTATCAACCGTTAACGATTTAAATTTTACAGTTAGAATTTTTGTTAAAAATTGCTATGGAAGTTCAGCGGATTCCACGGAAGCCTAGACCTGAGGCAATGTTCTTCAAACTTAACTTGTAGATGCCTAAACCTGAAAAACAGACTACACAACAAATGCTCGGAAGAACCGGCAAAAGCTTACCTAGTCCCAAGATATTGTTCTTCAAGTTCAAATTGCAGAAACTCAAAGACACATGCGAACACCCGCAACGGACCCCCAAAGAGCCTTGTGGAAGTCCGAACATCCGTTACCAGGAAAAATAAAGGCAAGCTTTAAATAGCTAACGGTTGATACATAAAGGATTGTCTAGTAAAAAAAAAGTTAAAACTTTAATTGTCAGTGACCCTAAAGGATAAAGTTTATATTGCACCTTTCTCGGAACAAAAATACCCTTGGTTGATGAACCACTACAAATCTCCAGAATTGAATATTCAAATACCTCATCAGACACGTAAGTAGGTCAATATTCAAATGGATACCAAACTCAGTTTTGCATCAATGATTTCATGGTAAATATGTCAATATCATGGAAACCCTACTCATAGGAATAGTATGTACAAGCTCATATCATTCTTGATACCCATTTATCAGTCTTGATACCTATTCCATAATTACAACCAAAGCATTTAGTCCTCGCAAAATAATTAGACATTGAGCTTTAGGTTTTTAAGTTGCTATGGGTTTGTAGCAGTTACTGTTGGAAATAATTAAATTAAACCTAAGTACGAAAATGTGCATGGATGTCAATTTGTTTCAAGAGAATTTTGAAATGCAGAAGTAACAGTCAGAGAAAGATTGAGAAGGTATTGAAGAGACAGAGAGCATGAATATGGAAGATTGAGATTTCAGAGCATTCAATAAGATGAGGTAAGTGAAAGAAACAATTATGTCAGTTGGAGTAGATGTACAACGCAATCAACAATAGGCAGATTTGTAACCTCTTATAAACTCTACAGCTTCGTCCAACACAAGATTTAGCAGTTGATCATATCCTTTTAGCGTCCCTGTCACTGGGAAGAAAGACAGAGGAACTTCAGCATATTTAAAGTTTACCTAGGCAAAAATCCATTCCCGTAGATTTAATTCAATACAGTAGAAGAGAAAAGGACGGCAGGGGAATACATCATGTAATATGCAGATGTATGCGGATTAAGACCAATTATAGTAATCATTGAAATAAACTGAAAGAAAACAATCATCATATAGAAGAAACTTGGAAACTAGTAAAATTTTGAACCTTGTCTACCACCAGTAAGCTTGACTTGAACGCCTTTGTCGACAAACTTGGCCAAATCCAAAACAGTTTCTTTTCTCCCAGACTGAAACATAATGACAAGTACTTATTCTATCATAAACTACAACTCAAACATTTCACAAAATCCAAAAAATTTCATAGTAATTGAAATCCAACATCCAGAAAATATACAAATTTACCATCGTGATCAGCTTTTCTCAGCTCCTCTCCGAAAGAAACGTAAACACGAGACTGGAAAATATTAAACAGCATTCAGCAACAAGTAGCAAAAGTTTAGCTAAACTTAATTAAAAAAAAAAAAGATCTTTTAAACAGCGATAATTCTTAAAGCCAGCGTGAAACATAATCTTTCCTAGTTTTCAATCAAAAACTACGAGCTTGCGGAGAAAATCAACTAGGTTGGTAAAAGAAAGCAAGAGTTACTTCGGTGAGGTAGAGAGGAGGAGCTTACTTTCCGAGGAGCTGGTAATGGCAATAGTGATGGTGTAATCAATGAAGCAAACGAACAACCCGTGCCCTAGATCTTCCCTCACTCGTTTTCCCGCTATGCATTACAGCAGATAAAACGAAAAACATTGGGCTTTGGGTCGGATCTGATCGGGTCATATCGGGTCGGGTGATGCTCAATTATGTTTAGCGGATATTTACATATTCGTACTTTTAGTTTTAAAATTTATAAATTCCACTCTACTTTTATAATAATTACAAGATGGCACTTCCACCAACTGGATCCCGTGGACTTATCGTATTAGATAAGATCTAATCTTCCCCGCCAATCTTTTTGAACGCAAATTACAAAACCTACCACTGAAGCAGAAACCAGTAGGAGATCTCTTAAGAGCCCTCGGAACGCCCGCAAAGAAAGACGGCGATTTGACTCTCAGAATATTTGAGAAGGTAATTGGAACTTCAGTTTCTTTCATCGTTGCATTTTCAATTCAGTTCAGTTTTTAGGTGATCTCCGTTTGTCTTTTTGGTTCGCGGGAAAAAAGAGATGTAATCTGCAGAGGGAAAATGCTTAGAAAATGTAGCCAGCATTTAGAGCATATATTTCGTTTTCGCCATTTTTGGCTGCCAATCAGGCTTGGGGAAGAAGTTTTCGACGTTGTTTTTCTAGGGCTTGTCCAATCTGGATCCTCATGGTGTCAGATGCAAAGTTTACTTTCCATTCTTCTTTCATCTTCTGTGTTTTTAGTTTTTGGTCAATGTAACTATAATGCATTATAGGTTGGCTAAGTTTGAGTAGATTCCAAACCGAAGAGTAACTTTCTCGTGGCATGTGGATTTTTTTTTAGTGTGGCTATGATATTGTTAGTTGTTAGTCATATTACTGCTAATGAATTTGGTGATAGCAGTTGTTCGTCAACCTGAGTTTAAAAATTGAATTGTTTTAGTTTCAAAGTTCTCGTCAAGTAGGTATTCGTACTGTTGTTTGAATTTGCTTTTATTTTATTTTTCTAGTTGAAGAGATGGAGGGGAAGGTAGAACGGATCTCCCAAACAAGGGTTTTCAATTGACGATCACGGCAAATATGTCTCTGGGCTAAGTACAATTCTGGTCGCCACAATTCAAGAAGCAAAAGACAGGATATCTCAGATAGAATATATCTTCTGTAGCCAAATCTTTCCTAGTTTTCAATCAAAAACTACGAGTTTGCGGATAATTTATTTAGAAGCTAAGAAAAAGGTAGATGATGAGTGGAAAGAGAGAGAAAATGATCTCTTGCTTCAAATAGAAAGGCTTCAGTGTGAGAAGATCCTGGCCCTTGAGGAAAATAAGTCTCTGAAACTTGATAAAGCAGTGCCGTCAAAAGAGCAAGAAGAGAAGATTGATCAACTACAGTTACAATTAATGGATAAACAGCTGAAGATAGAGGAGTTAACACGCACGCTTTTGCAGAAGTCTTTAGAAGTAGATGAGGGTATTCGATTACAACAAAAACTACTACAAAATGTTACTACAAAAACCTCCTTGATCGAAAATAAGGAACACCAAATGAAAGAGAATGAAGAGAAAACAAATGCCCTGTGTGCCAAACTTAGTAGGCTTGAGAAGAAAGTAAACGAGCTTGAAGGGGAGTTTCAAAAAAAGTCGGAAGAAGTTGTCAAGGGGAAGGAGTTGGAGGAAAACTTGTTTAAAAAGATTGAAGTACAAGCTTCAGAGATTTTGAAGCTAAATGATCAAAGAAAGGAGAACCAGATGCAGGAGTTTAAATTGAAAGATTTGGAGGGAATAATTCTTGAACTCCAAAAGCAGCTTTGTAAGAAGACTGAAGATTTTGAAGAGGCTATTCAATTAAAAAACAAGTTAATCCTACAAAATGACTTGAATGTCTCAGAAATGTTGAGGAACAAAGAGCAGGTGGAGGAGCATGAGAAAGAGAAAAAACTGCTTGTGACCAAAATAAATGGCCTGGAGGAAAAGGTTAATGAGCTATGGTTGAAACTCAGTGAAAGGAACGATGCAGTAGCTGAACTAAGGGATTCATGGGAGAAGTTATGTCAACGGATGGAATCAAAATCCTATGAGTTATTGAGAGAAAAGAAAAGAAAAAAAGATGTTATTGATTCCTACAAAGGCTAAAATCGCAGTACATATTCCTCTGTAGAAAGTTCGGCCTTATGACTGACCAAAATAAAACAGAAGATGCAACTCTACCTGCAGGAGACAATCAGAAAGTCGGAAACTTCACCCGGTAAAATTCTTGCTCAGTTATCTCTATGAAGCATAAACTGATTGCCACTTTTGAATATTCATTTCTTTCTATTGGTAACTGGTGTTCCTTGTCTGAGAATTGAGACAACAATATCTGAACCTGTTCAAAATGGAATCTGCTAGTCTTCTGGTTTTGTACTTATTTACTCATATTTTGTTAATGGTCAGACGTAGCACTTGTTGATAAAAAATATTGAACTATTAAATTCTGCTTCTCTGTATTGTCTAATCTTTTTATATTTTGTTTGCTGTTGTAGAGGTCAAGGAGGAAGCTATACACA